>QKYT01000048.1:252133-269506 GCA_003550305.1 Glomus cerebriforme | reverse complement strand
AGTTAGTAAGAAATAAAGTATAAGAATATAAGTTAGAAATAAAAATAAAAGAAAAAAAGAAGAACTGAGTGAGAAAATGAACCTATACTAAAAATAAGATTTGATGATATACAAATAAACATGATATGATCATATAACCAATCAAAAATATTAAATCTGCCACGTGATCAAAAACCCAAGCAACAATCAACCAGGTGACAATCACCCTTAGCAATTTCTATACTTTATTATTAAATTCTAAAACTAAACTTTAATTTACTTAAATTTATATTTATAATACTAATTATAAATTACAAAATAGATTAAATATATTGAATAATTTTAATTTTACTATTTTTGTTTAGAATTTTAGTAAATATTACATAATATTAAAAAATATATTTTAGATTAAATAATAATATTATTCAACTTTCTAATAATATTATTTTATTATAATAAAAGATTAATAATTTTATTTATTTTATTTATTCTAATTTTTATTTATTTTAATTAATATTTAATTAAATGAACTATACTTATTTCAAACATACTAATATTTATAATTAAATATATTAATACTAATATAATTAAAAAATATTTAAAATTAAAACATTAATATCCAATAAAATTTTTTAACTTTTTAATTATTTGATATTTTTCTATTATTAAAAATAAAATTTCTAATTAATTTATTATATAATATTTATTTATCTAATAAATTTAATAATAAAACTAGATTAATTTGTTATTTTTTTTAGTAATACAGTCAACCTCCCTTATAATCACACCTCTCAGAACCAGTAAATGCTGTGATTATAAAGGAGTATGCTTATAGCAAGGTTTTTGTTTTATAATCACATGTATATGAAATTTAATATTAATGTGATTATAATTTTTTTTTGTAAAAAAACTTTCTAATACAAAATGTAAAGAATATTACTAATTGTCTAGAGCATTAGCGAAGGATTATTTACTGTAATAACTTAACAAAAAATGGGTTATCCCTATTTTTATCCCCGTCACAAACATCAATTTTATTTTCTTTTTTTTGAAAATACATCATAATTATCTGTTATGTAACACTTTTCTAAAAAATTTCCCTAAAATATACTAAAAAAGAAGATTACATAATGGCATAACACAAATAATTTGTTATTTTTGATCTTGATACTGTGACAGACTTAAACAGTTTTTGTTTCCCTAGTATTAATAATGGTAATTATTTAAAATTACAAAATTTTTTTTAGAAAAAAATTTATATTTTAACAAAGAAAAACAATAAAAAAATAGAAATTTTATATTATAGGAAATTCATTATATATTAGAATAATTTTTTGTATTATATGAATAAATAGTTACGCATTAGTATTACTTTATTTAAAGGATTTTTATAATTTGTATTACTTGTAGAGCCCAGTTCAGTTTTACTAATTGGTTAGAATCGAAAAATATTAATAATTCATCATTCTGTGATTATAAAAGGACGAAATATAGCTTGTTAGAATCATCTCATCGAGACGCATCTAATGGTAGTAAAATCACATCTCTAATACTGATAGATAAAAATCTAATTTTTCAAAAAAAATGAAACCCTAAAATCTTATCTATTAGTGCTAGAGATGCGGGTTTACTACCATTAGATGTGTCTCGATGAGATGATTCCAACAAGCTATGTTATCCTCCTACGATCACAGGATGACGAATTATTAATGTTTTTGATTCTGACCAATCAGAAAAGAACTGAAAGGAATTGTTCGAAGCTTTAATTACTTGATTTAAGGTATTTTTTATAAGTTCGTATTATACTAATATAATTGGCTGGTAATTATAAAGAAGGAATTTTTTATATGATTACTATTTAATTGGGATAGCAATTTGGTGTGATAGTGATTATAGGGCATTTGTAACTATAAAGAAGGATTTTTATATATAATAAGATCAGAACTGATAAATGATGTGATTAAAGGGAATTATGACTATAAAGGAGGTGATTATATGGGAGGATGACTGTATATTATTAAAATAAAAATTATTACTAAAAATATGTTAAAATATATATTTTTTTTAATATATATTATTTTAATAATAATTTACTTTTTAATTTTAAATATTTAACTAGTATTTACTATAATAATTAATAAATTCTTTAAAGCTAAACATTAAATTATATTAGTTTATATCTTCTAATTTCTGTATTTTATTATGAAACTTTTTTCTTAGTAATATGTGTTTTTATGATGCTATTTTTAAAAGATAAATAAGTTGATTGTATTAAATCATATACTGTATGGTATAAAGTAATATAAAATCCTATTTTATTAATACTTGTTAATAAATAAACCAATGATTATATCATAAATCATAAGCTATTATATGTTAAAATTTTAGCCTAAATTATTATGTACATTGCTGAAAATATAAGTTCTACTACTTTTATTCAAGTAGTGTATTACCTAACATCAAAAAAAAATTTTTAAAATTTTTAATATTAAGCAATTAGAAAATAATATAAATTCAATTAATTATATTCAAAATATTATATATTCAAAAATTTTTTAATAATAAAAACTATTTATTATTTATTTATTTATTATTTATAATTTATTTTTCAATAAACTATTAATGTAAGTATTAGTTAAATTATAAACTTTAATAATCCTATATATTAAAATATATTTTAAATAAACTATTTATATATAAAATTAAAAATTTTCAAAGCTTTTAATATAAAAATATTAATAAAACCTTAAGAAAAGATTGCATTAAAATTTAAGATTATTAATATAAAAAATAATTCCAATATTATCATAAATTTTATTTTTTAAATTTATTAAATTATTGTATAAATAATAAATGTATTATTTAGATTTTACTTATTTCTTTATTTTATATTATCAACTATTAATAAAAGTTTACTAGAATTAATTAATGGTTTATTATATTCCTTCTAATTTGCGAATATATAACCATTTATTAATATAGTTGAGCCATTTTGTATTATAAACTTGGACTATTATCAAGATTTTTCAGTAAGTAAAAAAGATTCTTTTGAATTAAGAATATTAAATCCTTTTTGAAAATAGATAAATTCCTTGAAACCTTTTAATAAAAAATTTTATTTTATGTCCGCATTTTTTGTGGATTTTTATTAAAATAAATAAAAATTAACTGTCAAGATAAATATGTAAAATATTTATTCGTTGATTTATTTCACCACATAAGATAAAAGCTAAATATTTTAATCTTTCTATGACATTTTTAAAATCTCTTTCAATAAATATCCTTGAAATTTATTTTCACTTAAACTATCGTAATGGAAAATTAATTTTTTAACAACAATATCCGTCTTCTACATAACAGTAAATTGTCTTTTAACCGAAAACCAATAAATCCATATTTTGGTAAGATAAAATCCAAAAGAAGAGGATGTTTCATTTGACCATATTTTAAGCCGAACAATGAATCTAGTATGTAATGAGGAAGGACCCTTTACTCCCTTTACTGCATTAAATGTAAGGATTTTCAGTTTCGAAATTATGCAACCAGTTGTAAATTGTAATAACCGAAGGGTAATTTTTTTGTCGTTTATATAAAAGATAAATTTATTTATATTAACTTCATTAATTAACTTTGGTTTAAAATATTTTATTGGATATACAAATAAATAAATGTATTCAATAAATAAAGGGTAATGGTTTTACACAAAAACTTTAAATTTCTAAAACACTGTACGATGAATCAAAAACGGAGAACTGATGTTCATTTTATAAATTAAGATAATTTTTTATTATGTAATGTTTTTTTTTTTTGAAAGAATTATTTACATGTTATATGTAATAATACATGAATTATTTAATTGATCAATTTTAATTGGTTAAATAGAATGCAAAATTCATTATGTACTAGAATTTTATACAATCTGTAATTGGTTGATTTTCTAATACGCAGTGATTTACGCCAAATCTGTAAGGATTTTACCGGGAAAACTTTCCCTTTTTTTCTTTGATTCTCAAATTAAAAATAAATAAATCGCATTCATTATTTATTATTTAAAAGTAAAGAATTTTCCAGGGGTTTTGGCGGAATTGCCGTTATTTAAGTTTATGCAGGAAATTACTTTCATTCGAATAAAACAAAGGTTAATTTCAACGTATAAGAATAAAATTAAGATTGGTCCCCTTTTAAAGTAATACAGTATATAATTTGTGTTTTACAGATGAACAAGATGAACAAATTAGAAAAATTTTTTGTTAGGTGTTACATTTAACGCATGTAAAGAAAGGGTCGACTGAATGTTGATTTAAACTATCGCAACCATTCATTTTTTTGAATCATTTTATGTATGTGTTACGCGTCAATACGGTCTAGTATTAATGTTGTATTTAAAGAAGTAAATTAGTTTGGTTTCATCTTTTTTTTTCTGGAGTTCTTGTAAAAGCTCTTTTTTTTTATACGAAAATTTTAAAGAAAAGTAAGTTTAATCAAAAATAATTAATTACTTTGTTATTATAATTTTGAAAGATTAGAATAATTTCGTCGTCTAAAATTGATCTGAATTTTTTTGCGATTACTTGATAAAGAAATGTGCCTTCTTTTTTCTTAAAAAGTAAAAAAAAAAAAAAAAATTTTTTCTTTTGGAAAATTATAATTTGATTAATTGACGCGAAGAAAAACGCGAAATTATTATTACAAAATTGTAACGAAATTTTTTCTTAAATTATATAGGATTTTAGGTACATACCCTCCTTTAAAAACATTAAAATACCTGGACCTATAAAGATTTTCTAAAAATTCATTTTTAAAAAGATCCCATAATGGGTACCGTATTGGAATTGGGATTTTTATCGTTTAGTGTTGCATTTACAGTTATATCATTTTTATTTCTGTTATATCAATGTATAATAAATTTTACAAAATTACGACTCGCATGGTAAGCATTATAAAATTTTCTTAATTACCTTTTTTTTTTTTTCTGTTAAAATATTTTCTAATAAAAAATTTATAATTTTGTTAGTTTATTATCCACATTTACTATAATTTTAATTAGTATAAGTAATTTTTATTGGGATCAGGATCCATCAAAATTATTTATATCAAGAAAAGTTTATTGGATATTATTTGCGTTCATTAGAGCAACATATACGACTATAATAGTTGTATGTATGTTAGATATGGGTAGAAAATTTTATGAAAAATACCGTTGGAATACTATACTATTTAAAGCCACTATAGTACATTTAATTATTTTTGACGGTATAAATGTTGCTGATGCCATTTTAATTTTCGTTTATCATAGTGATACATCTAATTTATCTTTATTTATTGGTCAGGCAAGTGTTGAATAATTTATTCTTTTGAAAATTGAAATTATGAAAAAAATTTTTTTCTAAATCTCTTTTAATTTTATAGTTAATTGTAGGAGTTATAACGATAGTATCATCATTTCTCTATGCATTCTTACCAGTAATAGCATTACATGTAAGTTTTAATAATAGAAAACCAGCATCAACGATTAAAAGATATAATAATATAAGTGCTCAATCGGCAGCAGTGGGTACTTGGTATATGAGTATAACCGGTATATTATCTATATGTTATTTAATACTTTATTTAATTACTTTTGCTTTTACGGATAAATTAAGTTATAATGCAATTGGAAATTCTTTTGATTCTATAATAAGAACTGGTATTTCTTTAGCTATTGCTTTACCTCCTCCTACTAAACTTATTAATGCAATGAAAATCAAAATTATTGGTAGAGTAGCTTATGATGTTCCAAATGATCCTGGAGATAGTTGTAAAGTTTTAAGAGTTGATGATCAAGATTTTGAAGGAACTGTTTAGAAAAATTTTTTAAGAGAAAATTTTAATAACATTGTTAAAAAAAAAAATTCGATTATGAGGCGCAGCAAATAAAGCTCCCAATTAAATTGTATAGGCAACGTTCATTTTTTTTATTTATTATATTTATCTTGTATATACTATATATAACCTTTAATTTTTTTTTATTGATTGATTGATTCATTCATTAATTTATTTTTGTTCAAATCTCATTATTAATCATTGATATTTTGAAATAAAATTCTTTGACCAATTTCTATAAATGAATATTGATCACTGCATGAATTTTTTTTTTACAAATCATTAATTGTAAAACATATATGTATCAAAATTATAATACATAAATAAAGCAATTTATTTTATTGTACAAAATTTAATGTTACTAGATTATAATTAAAATTACAAAGCTACGAGTACATTAAAAAGTTATATTTTATTTTATTCGTCTGTCATCAACTTTTGAAAAACCTTCTCCAATACGGCAAACGCGGCATCATTTAATCCAAGAAATATTGCATTCCGGCATACCTAAATAAAATTATAAGAAAATAAAAATTAAAAATAACATTCTTTCGAGAATTGTGTTACATAAATTATTTACCTGCTCGAAATTTCTAGATGATATTGTATCCATCCATGTTTTATCATCGTGATTATATAACCATGTTAAAATCGGTTCAATCGTAGAAATTGAAGGTATAGGAATTGTTATCCTTGTTACGTGTCTTCCATAAGAAATTGGACGAAGAAAGATTGTTGTTGAAAAATAATGAAATATCTTTGAAAATAATTCACTTTGTGGTGATAAATATTGTAATTGTATAACAATCTCTAATGACATCGGTTTTTTCTGTGAAGATTGGTCCAAAGGTTCTGAAGTTGATAAAATTGGTGAATGATAAAATGATGTCGTTGTTGAAGGATAAGAAGATTCATCAAAAGTTTTCTGCTCAGTATCATCATCACAAATCCCATAATTATCAGTAAATTGTTCTTTTAAAAGTTCATTTAATGCTTCACTAAGTTCAATTTCTTTTCTATCTAATTGTTCCGGATCAGATAACGATAAAATTGATTTATTATCAACAAAAGAATATTTTCTATTCCAATCGTCAAAACTTAATAAACGTACAATAGTACATTTATGAAAAATTGTAGAACCAAGTAATGTCATTTGACTAAGAAGTTGATAAAACGTTGATACTGCCAATTCTGTTGGAAAATCGACTTCAACAATTTCATTTATATGATCGCTTGGTAAATGTGACATATTATTTGCAATAGATTGAATTAATGAAAAAAACGATGTCGATTCTTCATTTACTGCGGAAGGACCATGGAAGGGCGTAATGGTATCATCAGTTAATTCTGTTTCTATAATTTCTTGTTTCGAGAAATTGATTTTCTTTTCTAAAATTTAAGAAAAATCGATTATGATTTTTTTTTCCAAGTAAAAAAGAATTGATAATGAATATACTTACCATTATGCTTTCTCTCTTCTTGATCCAAGATGTTCTTCTTTTTAATGAGAGAAGGAAGTTTTGAATAATTTAATGAGAAAACCATGTGGAAAAAACTATTGAAGTTTTCTCCACTTGAATCAGAATAAAAAAAAATCACACTGTATATAGATATATAAACTATATAAACAATATCCAAATATCCATAAATATTCATGAAGTTTTTTTTACAATACTTAAATAAACTTTGTAAAAAAGTTTGTTACATATCATAAGATTTTTTTTTTAAAAAAAAATAGATAGTTAAAATGCAAAATTGTAAATACGCGAAACGATGCATCATTAAAAATCTTAAAAATCTTACGTGATCCGATCCAAATCATTTATCATCATATGTTGATGTTTATTTTAAGTCATCTGAAGTTTATTATATTATATCCCCCTAATTCTCGATACAATGTAATTACTTAATGTAAAGTGATTTATTTATTTCCATTTTTAGTCTTATATATCAGTATAAAAAAAAAAGGTTAGGAACAATTCTCAATTCTCAAGGTAAAATCTAACGTACATAACAATACACTGTGTTACTTAAATTTCGTAATTTCGTAAAATTTACATCAATTTAAAGCATTTTTTTTTACATAAACAATTGTATCAATTTTATTATTATAATTACTTATATATATTCCAAATTATTCTTAATTTTCTAATTCGAAAAAAAAAATTAAAAAATCAATTTTGCATTGCAACATAAATTTTTCTTTTTACATAAATATTATCTTCTGGCATATTGATTCTGAACAATTTTAGAATAGTGATTCTTAAAAATTGACATAACGTTTACAAAAAAAAAGGTATAAATATCTCAAAGTTTTAAGAAATAATATATAAAAGACACTTATGTACATCTTTCTTAAGACTAATAAATAAACTTCAATGACACAAATTGTCGGCACCGCAAGTTTGAGTTGGCTCACAGCAAGTATTACCACCGCAGCAAGTTTGGGCTGGTCCACAGCAAGTACTACCGCAGCAACTTTCAGTTAAACCACAGCAATGATCACCGCAGCAAGTTTCACAGCAAGTATTATTAGGGCAGCATTCTTCGGTTGGTTCACAACAAGTATTACCGCAGCAAGTTTGGGCTGGCCCACAGCAATAATTACCGGGACAACATTGATCGGCTACCGAACAGCAATTATTACCGCAAGTACAGCCACCACTGCAGCAAGGATGAGCTGGGTCACAGCAGTAATTATTGAAATTACCAGGGCAACATAAAGCAGTTGCTGAACAACAAGAATTACCGCAAAGTTGTTCGTTGCAAACGGCTCTTCTGTATTTCAAAAGATCAATAGCGGAAACGAAATTACTGGAAACCAAGATGGAGAGGACAAGAATTAAGATAAAATTCTTCATGATTTGAAAAGTTTTCGTGCAGTAATATTTTATTTACTTAATTTGTATGTATTGTCAATAGAATTTTGTTTTCAATGAGAGGTATTTATAAATTAATAAAATCTTTAATAATACTTAATTAATTCAATTATTTACTGATGAATTCAAGAATGTTCTAGCCATTGTTCACGTTGTACATACAACTCTTGGCATACACAGTTAGTCTTCTGATCAATTTGTGTAAACATAGCATCAGAAACAATTATTGTACTTTATTAAAATCTCTAGAAATTCAATAATCACAAATTACTTATTTTGCAATTTTATATGACCTTATTGATATATTGATATATTAAGTAATGTATTAACAAATTTGGAGTTCTTATCATGTAATTCTAATACAGTGATGCTGTTAAGACCATAGTTTGAACATACAGAGATGTAGAAAATTAGATTATCGACAAATTTTATACATGGTGATACACAATTGACAAAAATGATCTAGCTGTATTTCGAATTTAAAATTAATTTTAAACACAGATAAAATTATCTGAGAAAGCATGGCTTTATACAAAGTATTCATTTAATGTAATTGATTTATTTATAGACTTGTATATCAATATAAAAAAAAGATATACAATTATAAAAAGAATTTTATAGTTATTTAAATCGATTATGAAGAAAGGTAAAATCCAACGAACATATCATTAAAGAAATTGACGCAGCATCTTTTTTTTAAATAAACAGTCATATCAATTTACTATTATAATTATTTGTACTGTATATATACGCTATGAATTATTCTTATTTTTCTAATTCGAGTTTTATTATTAAAAAATCAATTTTGCATTGCAACATAAACTTTTTCTTTTACATAAATATTATCATTTGTCATATTGAATTTTGAACAACTTTAGAATAGTGATTCTTAAAAATTGACATAACGTTTACAAAAAAAAAGGTATAAATATCTCAAAGAAAAGTTTTAAGAAATAATATATAAAATACACTTATGCTGCATCTTTCTTAAGACTAATAAATAAACTTCAATGACACAAATTGTCAAGACCGCAAGTTTGGGCTGGTCCACAACAACCACTACCGCAACATTTTTCGGTTAAACCACAGCAATGATCACCGCAGCAAGTTTTACAGCAAGTATTATTAGGGCAGCATTCTTCGGTTGGTCCACAACAAGTATTACCGCAACATTTTTGGGATGGCCCACAACAAGTAATACCGCAGCATTTTTGGGCCGGCCCACAGCAATAATTACCAGGACAACATTGCTCGGCTACTGAACAACCTGTGCAAATGGCTCTTTTGTACTTCAAAAGATCAATAGCAGAAATGAAATTACTGGAAACCAAGATGGTGAGGACAAGAATTAAGATAAATTTCTTCATGGTGACTTCAAAAGTTTTTGTGCAATAATATTTTATTTACTTAATTTGTATGTATTGTCAATAGAATTTTGCTCCCTCAATTCAGTTATAAGAAGTATTTATAAATTTAACAATACCTTAATTCATTAATTATTCACTAATAAGTTCAAGGGAAGTACGAGTCATTGATCATGTTGTACATACAAAATCACAGTTGGTCTCCTGATCAATTTATGTAAACATAACCTCAGAAATTATTAAAAATCTCTTTTTTTTTAGAAATCTTTTGATATATTAAGTAATGTATTAACAAATTTGCAGTTAATTACAACTTATTAAGGCTTCTGATACAGCTATGCTATTAATAAATAGTTTGAACGTTCAGAGGTGTAAAAAAAAAATCCGAGATTATCGACAAATTTTATACTGTATATTTACTAAAGCAGTTAGTACATAGTGATACGCGATTGTCTGTGTGAAATCGGATTGATTTATTTTACTGACTATTGAGATGTCCTATTTGCTTTAATCCAATCATTACATTCATTTAATGAGGAAGAATTACAAACTCTTGTGGTCAATATTAATAAACCAGATAAAGGCCGTTCCAAACTTCTTTCAATGATTTATCGAATAATCAAAAAATTGTATGATCATTTGTCAAAAAAACCCGGAGCTACAAACTGTCTTTTTTTCATAAAGCTGCGCTGATTAGTTAAAATATACTATTTATTGAGTAACTAAAAAGCTCAAGAACATCGCCAGCAAATTACTATATTACTCATATTAAACCTTATAGCAAATTAAAAGTGTCAGAATGTTTCAAATTCAATATTTATACCTTTCTAACCCTTAATTATGCTGTAATGAATGCAACCATTCTGTTACTCTTTTCTCTCCACCAAATACAAGAACACAATGTCAGCTAAGACCTAAAACTGAAGGGGTTTGGGCCATTTTTAGTAGATGGAGATAATCATAACTCTTTTCTGAATTACTTTCGCATTATTCTTACCACTTTTCGTGTCATTGTTATTCGATTAGAAACCCATCCAGATTTTATTTCAGATTCCTCTAATGCAACTCCTGTGTGGAAACAAATTGCTGTTGTATTATGGCGACTAGCAAATATGCGAGTATTAGAACAAACACTTGAAGTAAGTCAAGGTCTGTAGATAATTTTACTTGGAGGCATTGTTAGATTTAGAAAAAAACCGAATTACATACACCTTCTATTATGTAAATCGGGAACATTTTCATTCCCCATTAGGAGCGTTATACATGTCGGAGAAGCACTGAAACAGATTAGTAACAACTTATTATTATATTTTTTTTATAAATAGTAAATAATTTCATTATTTTTTTATTGTAGGAAATATGATGCTCGAGAATTTTATCGCTCATCTCTTTAATCTCTCTGCATCCTGAACAATAGGTTCCAGGTGGAACTTATAACATCGCTGATGCTTTCTGAACATATGTATTTCCTAATTGTTATATGTTAACCCATCGAAAACGATATTTTAATAAAGTTCTATCTTCAATGCGGATGGATGTTGAGCGGGCATTTGAATACTTATTAAAAGAAATTTACTGTACTAATATTAAACGAATCAGTAAAATAATACATGCATGTTGTATTGATATGGGCCTTTGGAAAATGATATAGATATAGAAGGTAAAGATACAAATATTTAATGTGAAAAAGTAAATGATGGAAGAGAAAGGACAGTAGGTATTCAAAAAGACAATATTTGACTGACCTTTCAATGCAATAAAAATATTGATTATTTTTTATATATTTTCACATGAAATTGTAACATAATTTTATTAAAAAATAAAAATAGCTTTAACGATATTTACAACTTTCTATTTCATTACTATATATTAATTATTTCTATTTTGTCAAAATTTCATTAAAACCGTCTAAAGATATCCATTTGTTCATTACGCTGACTTTGCTGAACCTCAGAAGCATGATTATATTGATCTTCCAATCACATTGAGGGAGGTGCTTGGAAGAGTGGAGAAAGCATAACTGTACACAAAGTAATCCTGATCCAAATCATTTATCATCATATGTTGAAGTTTCATCTGACGCTTATTATATTATATCCCCTAATTCTCGACACAATGTAAATACTTTCATTCTTAGCCTTGTATATAAATAAGTATAAAAAAAGATGGTATAAAAAAAAATATTATACATAGATTGTTAGAGATAGATAATAGTAGCTATTTAAATCAATTATGGGAGACAATACTTAATTTTCAAGGTATAATCTAATGAACATAACAAATACAGTATATCATTAATTTCGTAAAGTTAAACCGTCTAATATAATTACTATACCACGAATTATTCTTATTTTTCCAATCTTTTATATAAATATTATCTTTTGGTTATATTGAATTCGGTGCTATTTTAGAATATGCTCCTTAAAAGTTGATATAACATTTATAACAAAGAAAAAGAAGTTTTAACGACATTTTATGCAATTGAGTGTTTACACACGTGCTAAATCTTCCTTGACTAATAAATAAACTTCAATGACACAAATTGTCAAGACCGCAAGTTTGGGCTGGTCCACAACAACCACTACCGCAACATTTTTCGGTTAAACCACAGCAATGATCACCGCAGCAAGTTTTACAGCAAGTATTATTAGGGCAGCATTCTTCGGTTGGTCCACAACAAGTATTACCGCAACATTTTTGGGATGGCCCACAACAAGTAATACCGCAGCATTTTTGGGCCGGCCCACAGCAATAATTACCAGGACAATATTGCTCGGCTACTGAATTACATTTATAAATGTTTTAATAAATATTATATAGTATAATGATTTGTAATATTTGCGAAATTAATCATCAACCCATCGACCCCATCAACTTCAAGTTGGACCGGACTGCAACTTTGAAATTTTCAAGTCGGACCGGACCGCAACTTTGAAAATTTCAAGTCGGACCGGACCGACCCCCATCAGTCCGGTTCGGTCTGGTTCGGTCCAGCTTGGACTTAACAACACTATGCTGGAAAGACATTACATTCTGGCCAGCTCCGAGGATGCAATAAATTCTTATGAGGCATAGTTTTGTTGCGTTGTTTCCTATTTAATGAACCTTGCCTTTTCATATATATTCAAAGGCAAAGAAAAAAAATATACTTTGAGAGAGAGAAATTAAATATTAGATAAAATACAATCAATATCATCTGTTTGGGTGGCTTTATCCAAAGAATTAGTTTGTATTGCTTTATCTGAAAAACTAATATTTTCTGTCTGCATTCCAGTATCCTTACTATAAATAAAAGATTTTTGAAATTTGGCCTCTTCATAAACAATTAATTTATGACGCAAATATTGTTCAATTCGATCATTTTTTTCTGTAATTTCTTCCAGCGAGACAGAATTGCACTTCATATTTAGTAATTAATCGAAAGCTCTTTTGACTAGACTTGATGGCATTTTATCTGTATAATCAGGATGAAAAGTGGAAATTTGTGCATACTGTATATATCAATAATTTCTTCTATATCTGCCATTTTAGTAACGAATTTATTTTAGTTACGTAATGTTTAAGTGTTTGATCAAAATAAAATTATGCACTAGCTGATGCAGAAAAAATTATAGGTTAATGCTAACAGTAAACATGTTTTCCGATGCAAATATCGGTGAATGAAATTAATACTTTAATTTTTTTTATTCTTCCTATGCATGTGAAGTTTTATTTACAGATGCAGTAGCATTACATATTAGAAATAAAGTAATGATTTTCTTCCCTATTGCAAAATGAAAACGTTATCCCAACATCAAACTATACTACTCTTTTTGGGACTTTTTCGGAGTTGGTGTCGTCTCTGGAAGATTGTCTATAGTAAATAACTCTTCTGGCTTTGTGAGTAAAGCAATTCTTTTTGTTCTCTTAACTGTGTCAAGAACATTGATTATATCGTTCTGCAATAATCAGAAACTGAAATTTGTAAGAAAGAAATTCGCCAGCAAATTGACAATAAAAGACATACCTTTAAACATAGAATATCTTTTAAAGACGTGAGGCTTTCCGGAATACTTCCCCACGTGGTACCAATTCGATACCGACATGTCTCGAAAACGAAATAACAGTGAAGGTCAGAATCATAATACATTGCATAGATCTTTCCATTAAGACCTTTATTGAATGTAAAGAATGGTTTCAGCCAAGAGTGAAAGATAATTGATATAAGAATTTCTCCATTGCTTCCTATAGCTACCTCCTTGGTTTATTCCATGTATAGCAATATTCTTTATCCCCTTAATTGTTTCCCTTGTAAATTTTAGCTTCTTTAAGAGAAGGTCTAGTTGATCCTTCATTTCACGGAAAAGTTTTTGCTTGTAGGAAATCGGTTTGGAGTTTTGTGGATCTTCATCAACATACGTTTCTGATCCAAAATATTCCATGTCATCGATGCGAAAGAGAATATCAATTTTGTGCCCAGTTCGTTTTTTTTCCGATTCTTCCCTTGATAAGTTTTTACGCTCAATAGATGCCAATGACATCTCTTCGCCTCTGAGGTGACGGAGAAAATAATTTGAGACTTAAAGCTAAGAAACAAACTATCATATTAAATTTTATTAGGAAATTTCCCACTAACCGATGCACTTGAATCTCTTCGCAAGTCAAAAAGCAATCATCAATCAACGGAGTCAATAAGTGACAATTGATCCAACCCTCAGAGTTTTTATCCAAGATCGGATTTCTTGGAGCTTCAAAAAACAATGATCTAGATATAAGACAAATTGTTGTAAGATGGGTTTAACATAAACAATGCAAAAATTCTATTTATAGAAACGAGAACCAAATAGGAAACCACTAGGACTCATAGTTTGTCAGCAAAACGATGTATTTCATAGTGTTTGCTAAATGAATATGTTTCATCCGACGGAACAAATGGAAGTTGAAGTTTGCTACGGAATTCATTGCGAGTATCAGACTGAAATCAGAGATAGGGAAAAGGTGTTAGCAAAATTAATAATGATTATAAAGACAATCCTTAAAACATACGCTATTGATTAATTCATCAATATATTTTGTAGCATCATTAGTGACAGGATCCCATGTATAATCGCGTTTGATTTTCAATCTATCCATTAAAAGCTTGTTTGTTGTGTCGATTATGTTTGAGCATATTGGTTCACTATAATAAAAAATAGTGAAATTAGTCAGTTAATAATATAATATAGGAATATAAATTAGCTTTGTTTTTACTTACTATGTGGATTTCGTTCGCTGTTTTTCTTGTCTTACTCGTTTAAGTAAGTCTTGATTTTCAGATGTAGAGCGAATTTGATGAGGGGGAGTATGTGGCCTATCATAAGAACTGGCACTTTCTGTCCCAATTGGCGTCTCCAAGGATTGCGAACTTGATGATGATGACGTATTATAATGTACTATAGATCCTTCGACTCTTTTATTGCTTATGAATGAATCATCATCCTCTACATCCCCGCTGAAGGATTTGGCCTGCTCATGCAACAAATAGTAGAAAATTTTTAAGGAATTTGCTCCTAATCATAGGGCTACCTACCACACATACCTTCTTTGAAACAGATGAGTCGATCGATTCTTTATTCTGTAGATATAAGTAGTAATCATTAAAAACGATTATGTAAAACTCAAGGTGGTATTTATATTAAAGAGCTTTATCATTATATCTTAACCTTTTTTGATAATGTTAGATTTTTTCGCTTTCGTCCAGTAGACACAACAGGCTGGAGACTATCATCTGACGCAAATTTTTCAAACCGGTTTGTGATCGTTCTCTGCAATAAAGATCTTTCTCTTGTCGCATCCAGGAAATATTGGGTCTAAAATAAATCTTCAGTATGCTAGCATATGTAATAATGAGTCAAATCAATATACAAACCTGCTCGAGATCAATCTGATTTTCCAGTTTATTCTTCTCCTCTTCGAGCAACATCTTTTCTGTACGAACGTTTTTCATCTTATCTTGAAGGTCCCAAAATTGATTTATTTCCTTTGATTTTTTATCGTTCTTATACACAGAAAAATTATTACTTTTCTTACATTAAAAAAAAAACATAACCAGCCTAAAACAACGACAAGTACGCAACCTTTCCCCTACGAGTACGCAACCCGCAAAGTAGCCGTTGAAGTCTTGCATGCTCACCAACAAGTACGCAACCTTTCCCTCTACCAGTACGCAACCAGCAAGGTAGTTGGTGACGGCACAAAGCAAGCGTTGCACTACACACTAACACACATTTATGGTGTGCTCACCAACAAGTACGCAACCTTTCCCTCTACCAGTACGCAACCAGCAAGGTAGTTGGTGACGGTGCAGAACAACTTAGGCCGACAAATCGACTGAATAAATTTACCTTAAAATCTTGCTTCCACGTTAGTATCTTCTGCCCAATTTCAGACGTTTCGGAATAGTGCTTACGAATATTATTTAGTTCACATTTGTAATGAAGGTGCTCCGTTTCTTCGTCTTCCAAATTGCCCTCCTTTGAACGGAAATCTAAGAACTTTTTAAGTGAGGGGTTTTCCGTGTTCTCCCAAAAAGCTATATATATATTTTACAAACATGTTATACTGTAAAGAGCATTGTCACAGAAATCATTGCTACATTTTGCCTTACCATGGTATCTAAGAGCGTTGGAACATTCGGGTAACAAGCGCATTTTTACTAAACGAGAATAACCTACTATGAATTACTACGAAAAGGGGGATATTTATAGCCACAAAAAATTAATTTGAGATCACGTGCTATAAATCCCGTTCAATCTAGGGGATATATAAATAAACGGGGGGGCAAACATAAGGTTACACAAATACACAGATCACGGATTGAACTGAAGCCATATATAAATTACTATGATTTACTATAGACGATCTATAATAGCGCAAAATCACGATGATTTTATTTTAATAAAAAAGTGATAATCATAATACGATACAATTACACCATGATGACTAGGGATGGGAAAAGTCCAAAATGAGTCGAC
The DNA here is from genome assembly GCA_003550305.1 of Glomus cerebriforme. Lineage (NCBI taxonomy): Eukaryota > Fungi > Glomeromycota > Glomeromycetes > Glomerales > Glomeraceae > Glomus > Glomus cerebriforme. The sequence continues at coordinate 252,430 of QKYT01000048.1, read as the reverse complement.
TTGAGTTGACTTGAGGCGTTCAGTTCGGTCCCATTTTCAAGCCGAACCGAGCAGCAAAAGCGGAACCATCGGCTCCGTTTGAGTNGACTACACGAGTCNGCTCTGAGATTCNGTTTGATAACCNGTTTTGTTCATTAAAATTTAAAATGTGATTATAAAAAATATCTCGCAAATCGTAACACCATGATTCTTATCTTGTAAATCATACAATGATTATCAAATCTAACCTTATTTCATAAAATTAAAATGTAATTATGCTAAATTAATGCTAATCTTATCTCATAAATCATAATATAT
>QKYT01000048.1:235818-249958 GCA_003550305.1 Glomus cerebriforme | reverse complement strand
ATAACAATTAGTAATGAACAATTATAATAAAGATATTATTTTTTTATTACAATAATTTTATTTAATTTTACTTTAAATAATTCGTTTAATGTGACTAATTAATTTACTATAAATAATTGACTAATTTAATAATTGACTAATTTACTTTGATTAATTGATTAAATAATTTGAAATTTATAATTTCGGAACNNGTTCNGTCNGTTCNGTCNGTTCNGTTCNGAACTCCGCTCCAAACCGGTTTTTGAAACCGGTCTATATCGGCTCGGCTCGTTCTGTCCCACTCGGCTTTTGAGACTGAAATGAGTCGCTCGCGTCGCTCCCCATCCCTAATGATGACACAATACGAAGCTATACGTGACGTGAATTTTATTGCCGTCGCGCTTCTAGTTCTTGAGATATTTTTAATCGGCTATTAAAAATATCCTAAAACCATATAAAATTTTATTATACACTTGAAAATAATACACAAATGAGAAAACTATTTTTAAAATAAAAATATTTATAATTTTTTATTATCTCAAAAAAAAAAAGTCTAATTTCTAACTTTCTATTATTAAGTGATAAAAACATATAAAAACTAAGAACAAAGCAACCAGTGGTCCTATTTGGATAAAAAAACTTCGCTTATATAGAGCTAGCATACACAACCTTAACTTTTTAAATCGGCTGCTCTTCTGGAATTTTTTTTTGTAACTAATTTTATGTGACTTCGTTCCTATCAATTTGTGTAACTCTAAGTTAGAACACCACCCTCAGATGCATATGTGTCACATCAGCTTTATAACACATTGTAACACAGGTAACATCGAGGGAGGATGACAAATATTTTTTGGACTACTAAAAAAAATCAAAAAGTGAAGCATGTGAAATTACATGAGATGTGACATAAAACATCATATCTTTCTGAAGGTGGTGTGGTAAGATGATTCCCCTAAGTTAGCTCCCATTTATTTATCAAACTTCTAGGTTCAATTGTCCAATCACAATATCCTTATCAGTTAGCGGTCATACAGATTTATGGTATCACCACAAAAAATTTCCATTTCCACGTGATTTTGGCCAGCATTATTATATTTTCAACCTGCAATAATGTGTAATAAATAGGATTTTCCCCATTGAAAAAAATCTATCCCTAGAATACATAGTAAAAATGGAAAACAGGAAGGATGTGACATCGGTGACAAATTTTAAAGATCACATAGGATGAAAAAATTTTGTGATGATACTAGAAAAGATAATTTACAGTATATCATCATATGCACTTTAATAAAAATCAAAAATGTGTTAATTTATATGCCTTTTTTCTTCATATTATTTCAAAAAAACATAATGTTACCTGTGAAAAATAGATATTATGGTGCTAAAAGTCTTAACTAGACAATAAAATTGTAATACTTGAAAATTTTTTAACATTAATTAATAATATGATTTTAAAAAAAAGAAACTGATAATCTTATTCTTCAAGGACCAAGGTAAAATCTATTAAATTACTGATCTGATTTTTAAAAAAATGCCTACATAAAAAGTTATAAACATTTAAACTTTAGTGATTTTTATATTATTTGTTTGAATTTGAAACAAATTTTTCATATGAATGCAATTTTATTGATTAAAGATCATCATAATTTGAGCTGAAATTATAATAATTTAATACTGGCCTGAATTATTATAATCAATTTTTTATAAGAAATAATGAAAAATAATAAACTGATAACCATTTTTTAAATGCTACGTAAAACAAAAAGGCATATAATTTTTTTACATACTGCATATGTGACATATGATATATCATAGTACTAATAAGTTATCAGTGTAAAAATTTATCAAAATCTGGAATTTTTATTAGCTAATTTCCAAACACATGATTCAGGGTCAATTCCAAAAAATTTGAAATATAATCACGTGATTGTTGAGTTAAGACTTCTGGTATTATATCAACTACATTTTTCAAATAAATATATTTATAAGAAAAAAGCAAAAGTATGTGAATTTTTTCTTAACAAAAATAGATTATTTTTTTTCTGCAAAAGCTATGCTTTAAAAGAGGGAACTAATCTGAAAAAAATTGGCACATGAATTCAAAATTTTATAATAATGATTCTTTTCTAAAATATCATATTTTTTTAATGGCAGTGAATTACATATATATTGTATTTCTATTTATACTTTAAATAATCAATAGCAGAAATGAAATTACTGAAAACCAAGATAGTGAGGATAAGAATTAAGATAAATTTCTTTATGGTGACTTCAAAAGTTTTGTGCAATAATATTTTATTTACTTAATTTATATATATTGTCAATAGAATTTTATTCCCTCAATTCAGTTATAAGAAGTATTTATAAATTTAACAGTATTTTAATTCATTAATTATTTACTAATAAGTTTAAGTGAAGTACAAGTCATTGATTATGTTGTACATACAAAATCACAGTTGGTCTTCTGATCAATTATGTAAACATAACCTCAGAAATTATTAAAACCCTCTTTTTTTTAGAAATCTTGACTTGATATATTAAGTAATGTATTAACAAATTTGCAGTTAATTATAACTTATTAAGGCTTCTAATACAGCTATGCTATTAACAAATAGTTTGAATGTTCAGACAAATTTTATACTATATATTTACTAAAGCAGTTAGTACATGATAATATGCGATTATCTGTGTGAAATTGGATTGATTTATTTTACTAATTATTGAGATGTCTATTTGCTTTAATCTAATCATTACATTCATTTAATGAGGAAGAATTACAAACTCTTATGGTTAATATTAATAAACCAGATAAAAGCCATTCTAAACTTATTTCAATAATTTATCAAATAATCAAAAAATTGTAAGATCATTTGTCAAAAAAATCTGGAGCTACAAACTGTTTTTTTTATAAAGCTGCATTGATTAGTTAAAATATACTATTTATTGAATAACTAAAAAGTTCAAGAATATCGCCAGCAAATTACTATATTACTCATATTAAATCTTATAGCAAATTAAAAGTGTCAGAATGTTTCAAATTCAATATTTATATCTTTCTAACCCTTAATTATGCTGTAATGAATGCAACCATTCTGTTACTCTTTTCTTTCCACCAAATACAAAAATACAATGTTAGCTAAGATCTAAAACTAAAGGGATTTATCCCATTTTTAGTAGATGGAGATAATCATAACTCTTTTCTGAATTACTTTCACATTATTCTTATCACTTTTCGTATTATTATTATTCAATTAGAAACCATTCAGATTTTATTTCAGATTCCTCTAATGCAACTCCTGTGTGGAAATAAATTGCTGTTATATTATGGCGACTAGCAAATATGTAAAGTATTAGAGCAAACACTTGAGGTAAATCAAGGTCTGTAGATAATTTTACTTGAAGGTATTGTTAGATTTAGGAAAAAAAATGAATTACATACATTTTCTATGATGTACGTTATGTACTGTAAATCAGAAACATTTTCATTCTATCAATTTTCTTGGAATTGTTGACCATCAGGGGCATTATACATGTCAGAGAAGTACTGAAACAGATTAGTAACAACTTGTTATTATATTTTTTTTATAAATAGTAAATAATTTTATTAGTTTTTTTATTGTAGGAAATGTGCATGATCTCGAGAATTTTATCGCTCATCTTTTTAATCTTTCTGCATCCTGAACAATGATTTCAGGTGGAATTTATAACATCACTGATACTTTCTGAACATATGTATTTTCTAATTATTATATGTTAATCCATCAAAAATAATATTTTAATAAAGTTTTATCTTCAGTGCGGATGGATGTTGAGCAGACATTTGAATACTTATTAAAAGAAATTTACTATACTAATATTAAATGAATCAGTAAAATAATACATGCATGTTGTATTAATATGGGCCTTTGGAAAATGATATGGATATAGAAGGTAAAGATATAAATATTTAATGTGAAAAAGTAAATGATGGAAAAGAAAGGATAGTAGGTATTCAAAAAAGACAATATTTGACTGACCTTTCAATGCAATAAAAATATCGATTATTTTTTATATATTTTCACATGAAATTATAACATAATTTTATTAAAAATAAAAATAGCTTTAACGATATTTACAACTTTCTATTTTATTACTACATAAGTCATATATTAATTATTTCTATTTTGCCAAAATTTCATTAAAAACTATCTAAAAATATCCATTTGTTCATTATGCTGGCTTTGCTGAACCTCAGAAGTATGATTATATTGATCTTCCAATCATATTGAGGCAGGTGCTTAGAAGAGTGGAGAAAGCATAACTGTACATAAAGTAATCCTGTTCCAAATCATTTATTATCATATGTTGAAGTTTTATTCTAAATTTCTTAGTTATCTGACACTTATTATATTATATCCCCTAATTCTCGACAAAATGTAAATATTTAAAAAGTGATTTATTTATTTTCATTCTTAGCCTTGTGTATAAATAAGTATAAAAAAAGATGGTATAAAAAAAAATATTGTACATAGATTGTTAGAGATAGATAATAGTAGCTATTTAAATCAATTATGGAAGACTATACTTAATTTTAAACTGTCTAATATAATTGCATCACAAATTATTCTTATTTTTCCAATTTTTTATATAAATATTATCTTTTGGTTATATTGAATTCAGTGCAATTTTAGAATAATGCTCCTTAAAAGTTAATATACCATTTATAACAAAGAAAAAGAAGTTTTAATGACATTTTATACAATTGAGTGTTTACACACGTGCTAAATCTTCCTTGACTAATAAATAAACTTCAATGACACAAATTGTTAGAACCACAATTTTGAGTCAGCTCAAACAAGTACTACCACAGCATCTTCCGGTTGGTTCACAACAAGTGCTACCGTAGCAAGTTTGGGCTGCTCCACAGCAATAATCACTGGGGCAACATTTACTGGCTACTCAACAATTAGTACTGCAAGTACAGCCTCCATTGCAGCAAGGATAAGTCAGATCACAGCAATAACTATCAGATTACTAGGGCAAATAATCCAGTTACTAAACAACAACTTAAAGTACCACAAAGATTAATAGTGAAAATGAAATTATTGGAAATCAAGATGGCGAGAATTAAGATAAAAATCTTCATGACAATTAAAAATTTTTGTGCAATAGTAGTTTATTTATGTGTTGTCAAGAGAATTTTGTTCTCAATTAAGTTATAAGAGAAATTTATAAGTTAATAAAATCTTAGATTATCAACAAATTTTATATTTGTTAGTACACGATTGACAAATACATTATTTTGATTGTATTTCGAAAATAGGAAAGGGTTTACTTAATGTGCATGATTTTAACATTACACAAACTAACACGTTCAATGGGAAATTTGGATCTATTTATTTTACTAACTATTTGAGATAATCAATCTAATCATCGATATTATAAATCAAGTTATCGGCGTTGGTTGTGATGTAAGCCCATAACATCTCCTGAGGTGTTTGTAAAAGAATATGAAATAGATAAATCGTTTATAATGTTTTATTTTGTAATAAAAAAATTAAATAAATATATAATAAATATTGAAAATTACTAAACAACATTCGTATTCTTAATTCTGCCCCAATTCCATCCTAATGCTGGTAAAGGCGATGATCACCCAGGCGATGTTTAGCAATACCCATAAATATTTATGAGAAAAAAAAAATTTTTTGCGATTTAATTTCCTATGAAAAAATTTTATTAAAAGATCTTTTTTCGTATAAACGTAATAGTTTGCAGGTTCAAAAAAAATTTTATGATTTTTTTATTCTCTGATATGAAAATTAGGATCAATATTTTCAAGTTAAAATAGTCAAGTTCATATTTAATTTAATATTGATTTTAAACTAGAACTGTAATAATTTATCGAAGACAAAGATCCTATATTTAATTAAATTCAGTAATAAAAAGAAAGAAGATTAAAGAATCGGAATGAAAAGAATTATTTATTAGAAGGAAAGGTAATAGTTTATTAGAACATTAAATTGTTGAATATAAAATCTGAATATGAACAATGATTAAGCAGAAAACTATAATTGAGAAAATAAAAACCAATGAAAGCTGAATAAAAACAAAAGAATATCATAATATAAACCAAAATTAAATATATTCAGATAAATTAAAATTATGGGATAAAAAAATAAATAAATATAATTTGAATAATTAAATTTAAGAGGCCAAATCAACAACAAATTCAGTCGTAGCTCAAACGTAACCATGTCCCAAAATCCGACTTGGGATATCCCAAATCAAACTAGGATGTCCAAAATTTAACCATATCCCAAACCAAGCTAGTCAAACTTAACAAACTTAAATCCCTCAGACTGTGGTTTCGGATATAAGGTTTTCCCAAATTTGATTTGAGACAGGGCTACAACATTAATATACATCATGTCTGATTTGGAATAAATAAATCTAAAATCAAACGTAATTCAACGAAATTCTAAAGTCTTTGAAATTACTATGCCATAATTAGTTATATGGATTTGTGAAAGACCTTACAATATAACAACGTACAGAAATTTTTATTTGTTACAGTTCGAGATAAAAGTCATAAAACCAATTATCTTTTAATCGTATTATAAATAACAGATGGCGTAATACATTTGAAAGGATATATCAAATCTTTCGTGATAAATAAATATTGATAATGAATGAAAGTTGAAAAGAAAAATATGTTCTTCAAAATATTCATTCAAAGTAATTCATAATCAATAGAATGGAATATTTCTTTCAATCCATAACATTTGATTCGTCAACCTTTGTATATTGTATTTTATGATTGTTTAAAAAATGTCTGTTATTAATACTATAATTGGTTAAATAAATTTCTTGAACAAAGCCAATCAATCATAAGACGCAGTAACATAAAATGTAAAAATGTAACTGGATTATTAATTAATATACGAAATTTGATTAGATTTTCACTGGGAAAAAATAAATAAATTAACAAGAGAAAGTAAACAATTAGTATAAATATAGCCGCAGTCGCAGTGTAGACCTTTCCTTTTTTGGCTTATATATGACACGCCCGTTTATATTGAGAAACGCGTAAATAATTTTACAAGATTCATTATTCGAATTGAAATTTTTTTCTCGCGTTTATAATTGCAAATAGTAAATTTAGATATAAAATTATTACACACAATTCGATTATCTTGCGTTCTAATAAAAGAATTATTTACATAAAATGGATACAACTTACAATTGAGCAAATACAACGAAAAATTATTATTGGAGAATTTATACAATATTAGAATCTATTTTAATATTATTTACGTTTAACATGTGAAATATTCAAAAAAAAAAAAAATTGAATAGGGATACAAAGGCACAAGTAAAAATAAAAAAAACCAAGAAAATTCTAACTTCAGTAATAAGTACTAATTATATTGTACATGATGGAAATTTTCATACAAATTTCCCGATAACGAAAAAAATATATATATATAAATCAAACAGGAATTACATCGCTCCAATCTTTATAATTATTAACACCGTATACGGATTTTTGAGATATGAATTCATGTGATTTTTGTTCAGTCCTAAAAAAAAAAAGAATAATTGCATATCATATATTAATAAAAAAAATAAATAATTTTAAAATATTAAAGGTATTATAAAATTATTATTTACCCATTTAATAAATCCAACATTACACAAGCCTTACTTAAAGAAATAGTCATTTCTCTAACTTGAATTGTATAAAAATCAGGGTTATTATTATCCCTTTCATAAATGCAACTACAATCATTAAAATTCCATTCAACACGAGAAGGGAATTCATTTCCTTCTCTGTGAATTTTTAAGGTACCGAAATTAAATAAGACAATATATGATCCATTATCGTAATGGAATTTAACACATATCTGTCCTTCTTTATTTTCATTTATGTCTTGAGAACGTGGAATATCTGTAATATCCAATTTGAGTTTATCATTATTTTCATTATTTATGAGAATACGAAAGGCGAACCTTGAAGAATCATAAATTATTGTTGCGCCTCTTATCGAAAGACTATCACAATGATACTTTTTTTTTTTAAAAAAAAGAGGTTGATGTTAGTTTTTGAGCGAATACGAAACGGTCTTAAAAAAAAAAAGTTATTTTACCTCAATTAATAGTTTGTTCCCTAATATGGATTGAATCGATTTAGGTAAAATATCTTTGATAATTATTCCATTCCACGATCTAGATACCGTTCTAATAGAATTCATATATTTAAAGCTTTTTAAAAAGAAATATATATATATATATATTAGAATATATTTTTTTTATGTTCAGAGAGGGATTGATATAAAGAAAAAGTTACCTTGTCACATCAACCAGATCTTTAAGAATTGACAATACTAATTCATCCGGAAGCATTTTAAGAGTTTTTTTTTTTTTTGATTTTTTTTTGATTTTTTTTTTCAAAATGCCTGTTTTATATTAATAGTTTTTTTGATTGTCGGCATACCTGTAATATTTAGTATTGGAATCATTCAGCTCATATGTTCATATGTTAATATACAAATAAATAAAAATCAATGAATAAACATGCTTATTATGGCAATACATATATCAGATATAAAATTAAGTACAACAAATAAATTTAATTGGTCCAAGTAAGCCTTTTTACCATATTTCGAATACATTGTTTGAAGATTGACTAGATAAGATAAACGGAGATCGTAACAATAAATTAGTCACAGGTTTTCGGTAATACCCGACAAGTTTTCGCGAGTTACCTTTTTTTTACTAATCACTGATAGATATTGTACCGTGAATTTATCTACGTTATCACAAAACCCCAATTTGGTTTCGGTTGTTTCAGTTCTTATCAATGGTTTGATTAACCATATTCCGAAAAACAAAAACACTGATTAATACAATCATAATTTTTGTGTAATTTTTTTTTTCTTTTTCTTTGAAAAAAAAACTGATAAGCTTTGATAAAATTATTTCGAAAACAACACATGATTTATGAAGTAAATAATTAAATAAATAAAAAATTGAAAAATAATACACGAAAAAAATATAAAACTACTTATTTTTTTTGTTAACAATTTTAAAATTTATAATTGTTTTTTTTAATGGGAAGAAAAAAAAAATTAAAACTTCGATTCGACTCCATCCCCACCGCAGTATTTATATGCGCATATCAGATTAGATATGCTGATAGCAGATAATGATCAACATTTGTTTGGTACATCTGACTTGGTGACTCGGTGGGGGCTTAGCGTCAACTGTTTCCAAAAAAAGAACTCTTAAGAATGTTTATTAACCTTTACAAGTTTGGTACACAAATTGACACTTTATGATAAAAAAACTTTTTAATCATTTCTCTACCCTTTTTAATATAATTACGTTGATAACAAAAATTTTTCGCAAGCACATGATTTTGACCGCATTATGCAGTTACACAACAAATGAATTTTCGGTATTGGATTTTAGAATAAGGCAATAATTTGGTAATGGATTTTTATATAAATTTTAATGTATAATAATAAAAGTGATAATTTTGTCAAAGAGAATTTTTAAAAGTTTACTAAAAGATCAACTTAACCATCTATTTCTTCTAGGATTATTACCTGCAATCTGATGATTGAAAACTTTCTACTAGTATTTGTGTATTATTAATTACAACTTACAATTTAATATTTTTAATCCTTTTTTGATATCATTCTTATTAATTTACTATCAATTAAAATTCAATATATTGTATATTTATTTACTTTTTATAAATATAAATTAAAAAAATAATTTATTAATAAAAAAAGCTTTAAGATAATTAAAAATTTTTATACTACTTAAATAAAAAGTAATAAACTTTTTAAAAATATATATACTAATAATATTATTTAAATTTTTTTTTTTGAAGACAAGACAGATATGTGATTGTGTTTATTGATTTGACAATTGAAAAATAAAAATTTACATTCCATAATTTATCCTCTACCCAATATATGGAAAAATGCCACTAAGATGCATAGGTTCTTAAAGTAAGATTATATTACTAGGCCTTCTTAGATAAAATATATTCTGAATCTTTTCCATATGGCCATATTCCAGTCAGTCCAGTGTATCAAGCACACTAAAATACATATAAAGAAAAATAAAACCTATATAATACCTCTATTTCTTTACCTTATAAAAACCAGTTTCTGACGATAAAATAGATGCTCTAGCTAAATTAAAATGATTACTTATACTATCTCATAATTCTCATCTATAACACCTATCTAAAAACTCTTATCATAAACATACTTCTGTAGTATATCATCTCACACTTAACAGTATATGACTACTTATTTGTCCGAAGCATAGCTGAGGACATCTTCAGTTAGACTCATTGTGATGCAATGTCCGTCTGTCCGCACGCGTGATCAACCAATAATATGCATTGTTGTGATTTCACGTGTTTACAATAACATTTTGAATTCTATTTTTAGTTTTTTAAATTTATCCCTTTTTTTGAGTTTTGTGATACATCTTAATTTAATGCTTCGGACAATCCAACGGTTCCCGTTACCTAGTTTTATTCAGATCAAGATGATTACTTATAGAAAAGCTGATTCTTTAGCTTTACATATTCTATCCTTATCTAAGAATTTTTATCCTTAACATACCTATTATAAAATGAAAAACTTTCTAATAATACTAAACTTCAATCTTAATATTTATACATCTTTTCTGATTATATAAACCCATGTCTTCTTTTTAGTTTTTATTCTTTTTTTTTGTTTATTTTAATAATATATTACATCACCTTAAGAAGCTAAATTAGGAATCATTATCTGTGAAATAAATATCTGTATAATGTAATAATAAAGGGAACTAATCACTATTGTAATAATCAGCTGTAGATTTTTTTCTCAGATATTCCTATAGATTTAAGAAATAGTAAATTGCATTGTAAAATAATAATGAAAAAATTAAGCCCAAGAAAAAACTATGATAGTGATTTGTATTATGTTAAATTCTTGAAAATTCTAGTGTATAAATCAGTACTTTATGAATGAAAAAGAAATGAAAACTAAAAATTAACTAAAAGGTAAATACCAAACTCAAACTCTTCAGAAAAAATCTCATCTTATAATTCTTTTTCTGCCTTCCACTGGTTAAAAACTGATCTATCTTACAGATATCTTACAGATAACTTATAAATATTAAATATCTAATATGTATACTATAGAATTAAAAAATACAATTTATTAATTATCTTACTATTTAGTGATTATAAAATGATGAAATATAGCTCATTCAATTTAACTCACTGAGGCATATTGAATGGTATTAATTTCGCATTTTTAGGTGTGATAAATGCTAAGATATTCAATAAATTGTACAAAAAATACCAATTTATCAAATATTTTGACATCTATCATACCTAGAAATGCAAAATTAATATCATTCGATACGTCTCAGTGAGATGAATCAGATAAGCTATATTTTATTATTTTATAATCACTGGATAGTAAGATAATGAATAAATTGTATTTTTTAATTTTATAGTATATATATTAGATACCCGATATATAGCAAATTTTCTGCATTTTAGGTACCCAATATTTATAAGTTATCTGTAAGATATCTGTAAGATAGATTAGTTTTTGACCAATATTCTTATATCTATAAAAATCTAAAGTAAGTAAAGTTATAATCTACTTTATAAAATCTTCTTAGTTTTTCTTTCTTCTGACTTCACCTATTCAATAGCTAAAGCAAAATATTTTTTCTGAGAACTTAAAGTAATCAAATACATTAGTACAAAAAAAATAAATCATTATCCAAAGAAAAGAAAAAAAGGTGTGAATATATTTCATAAAAAATTATTGTAAATAACTTAAATCAATAAAGTTATATGTAAATAAAAATAGGAATATCTTTATTTAAATTTTTAAAGTTTCCTGCTATTCAGAAAAACTTCAAAGTTGTATTTTTATTTTTTCAAAAAATGGTCAAAAAATTATATAAAATTATAGAAATTTATATATTTATTTTTTATAATAATAGCTTTTATATAATTAAAATAGTTAAAATAGTTAAAATAATCAAAATAATTTCAATATGAACCCTTTTTAAAGTTAAAATTGCTAAAATTATATCATATTATATAATTTTTATAATTAATAAATAATATAAACTTTTAAAATCAATTATCTTACCATTCAGTGATTGAATTTTAATAAAAATGCTATTATTTGAATTATATAAATTTTATATCTATAGTATTAATATTAATTATATTTAAAAAAAGGATTTTGTAATTTATCGCCATGGCGATGCATCGCCACTGTCACGTGATTCATAATTCCGGCCGGAATTAAATGATCTGCAATGAAATTGCCTTTTTAGGAATCTTGCGTAACCCAAAATTTCAATTTCGAGAGAAACAAAATTGCCTTTTTGGATTGTGTAACGTTACCTGAGATCCAAATAAGGATATTTTGGCCAGCGTTATAAAATTTGGGCAAAATTAAACATGTGATGAATAACATGTGACAAATAGTATTTATCATACCGAAAAATTTCTAAGTCCCTAGAATAAATAGTAAAAATGGAAAACTACGGTGTGACGTGGGGGTGACAAATTATTATATAGTATAAGTCACGTGGGGTGGCGATGCATCGCCATGGCGATAAATTACTTTTTCCTTAAAAAAAAATCTAAAACTTCAAATCATAATAACTTTATTATTATTATTATTTTGATTTTTAAATTTAACTTTAAATTTTTTAGATTAAAATATTTTAATTTTTAGTTTAATAAAATTTTTTATATAACTTTAAAATTAAAGATTTTTGTATTAATATTTAGAATAATTTAAAAAATTAAAAAATTTAATATTTAAATATTTAAAATTTTAATATTATATAAAAGAAAATAAAAATTAATACTTATAATTATTTATAATTTTAACAGATTACAGTATTTTAAATATCTTACAAATTTCAAAAAGTTGATTTTATAATACTAAATTTATAACTTAAATTTTACTATAAATATCGTATAGCATTGCTTAAAATACCTTGGATTATCTGAATCAATTTATCTAATTTAAAATATTGAATTAGACCCAGATGTGTACATTTATTCTATCAGTACTAAACAAATTTAATATATGAAAAATTTAAATTTAATTTAAAATAGTGATTAAATATTCTAATTTTTAGGAAATAAATTAAATTTATATATTATATATTTGATATCTTGAAACAGGTATTTTATATGAAGGTATACTAAAATAGAAGTCTCTTAGGCAGTATTATACGGTAATATATATTTAAAAATTTATATTATAATTCAAAAAATATTTATATATAATTTTTAAGTAAAATTAAATAAATATTATAATATGTAATATATAATAATATTATTAAAATTATTAATTATATATGAAAATATTATATATATTAATTATTTTAAATTGCTAAAATTTTATTTAATATAAAAAAAGTAAATATAATTTATTAACAAATTAAAATAATATTTTTAATATTTATTTATTAATAAAATTATTTAATTCTTAAAATTTATTAATATTATATATATAATTTAACTAATATATAGTTTTTTCATACCTTTAGTTTTTATTATATATAATTTAATTAATATTATTTAAAAAATTATTCTATTATTAATAAATTTTTTAATATTTTTTAAATTAGTTTTTTTTTTTTTTTAAAGTCAAATTAATTGAATTTATTATAATTATATAAAATTTATAAGGAATACATAATTATAGATAGATAAATCACAAATATATCCTCTATAAAAGAAAAGTATAGCTTATCATGTGAGATAAAAATTTGTAAAGATAGTAGTTATTACCAACTACTCTTAGTATTAATAGATTCTTACACTTAATCCAATATCTTCTGATTCTATACCTAAAGAAATTAATTATTCTAGTATATAATTGTTTTCTATTATTATTTAAATCTAAATTTAAATTAATATTTTCATACAGTGAATTATTATACATATCATTTATTAATTTTGATACCTTGAAAATTTTTTTTACTATTATGTTCCCCACCTTGTATCCTATATTAATAACTTAATTCACACTCTAAAGCTCCGTACAAGCTGAGCCGACTTGCAAGTTTTCAAGCCGAGCTGAGCTCAAGCCAAGCCAAGCCACGTTTAAATTGGCTT
>QKYT01000048.1:209319-225316 GCA_003550305.1 Glomus cerebriforme | reverse complement strand
TAATAGATGATTGCAAATGCTGATGTTTTTTACTTTTCTCTTTTTTTTATTATTATTTGTAAATAATTGTTTCTTTTTTCTGTTTTATACCATTTATTAAAAAATAAAAAAAAAAGCATTTTTATAATAAAATCTTATATATAATTTCATAAAATTATCAAAATTTTTTTGATAAATTAATAAATATAAAATTATATAATAAAAATCACATGATGCGGTGAAATTCACCTCCGGTGAGCATTAAGATAATCCACTAATTTTTTAATTTTAATTTTTTTTTATATACTTATTATATATTATAAATATTTAATAATTAGTTATATTAATATAAATCATTTATTAGAATATTTTAAAAATTTTATTTTATCTAAGAAGATTTGGTAATATAACCTTATTCTGAGAATTTATGCATTTTAAATGTAATAGATAATGATTTTTCATATATTGGAATGAAAGTTATATTGTAGGTATATTTATATTCTTGGGTTTGTTGTATCTGTTTACAAATTGATTAATTTTAATAAAATTCATTATACATCCACTTTGTCTTTAAAAAAAAAAAATATTTTAAAAATTTTTATAAATTTTTTATTAAAGTTTATTATTATTAAATCTTTATAAATTTTATTATAAACAAATTTTTAGAAATTCTAACTTTAAAAAACTTATTTATATAACTTAAATAATCAAATAAATAAATAAGTAAAACTTATTATTATTAGATTTGCAATAAAAAAAAAAGTAATTATAAAAATATATTTTATGTATATATAACAATTTATAATTAATTAATTGATCTGCAAATTAATAAAACACAACTTTATTAAATATAAAAATAAATATATATATATATATAAACAGTATATTTAATTTGTTTAAAATTCTAAAGTAAAATTATTAAAATTATGAACAAAATCATCAATATCAATTGTAGGTCTCTTAATTATATATTTATATTGATAATCTTTTGTATTTAATTTCCTAAAAAAAAATATATATATATATTTAGTTTATAATATTAAGAGTATTTTTAAATTAAGTATTAAATTCTTACTTACTCATCCAATAAATCTAAAATGATACACATTTTCTTTAAAGAAATAATCAATTTTTCTATCTTAATAACTATACCAAAATAACTATATCGTGATTCTTTTTTTGAAATACACATACAATCTTTATAATTCCATTCAATATTATATTTAAATTCCAATATTTCATCTGAATTTTTTTCTTCATAAAATAATAAAGTACCTAAATTAAATTCAACTAAATATTCTTCACTATTTTCATATTTAAAATGAATACACATTTTATTTTTGTCAATATTTTCAAGTATATTAAAATTGTATGGATTATACAGTTCAAAGTTATTACTATTTATAAATATATTACAAGTGGAATTCGAAAAATCATACTTTACGTTTTTTGTTAAATGATTGTCAAAACAAAACTTTTTCTTTTAACAAAAAATTTAAATTTAAATTTTTATATTAGATTCTGATATACGAAATGTTTTTTTTTTTTTTTGAAAAAAATAAAAAAATTTATTAATTACCCCAATTAAAAGTTTGTTTTTTAATCTGAATTCGATCTCTTCAGTTAAAACAAGTTCAATTAATTTTTTCCATTTTTTACATACTGCACAAATAGAATTCATATATTTAAAACTTTAAAATAAAGAGACGATTAGAATTTCAAAAGTTTATTTGGAAAATGAAGTTTTAATATTACCTCTTAATATTACCTTGTTTCATTTAAAAGTTCTTTAAAAGCTATTATTAATAATTCATTTGCTAGAAGCTGCGCCATTTTGAAATTATGAGTGAAAAAAACAAAAATTAAAAATTAAAAAAAAAATTAAAAAATTAAAGGTGTATCTGGTAATCGACGTCGGGATTTTGTTTCCGTAATGACAAATCTGATATAAATAAATATGCGCGAAATTCGTCACACGAGCATGTGACAATTCGATTGGCCAATATTTATATTGTTATCGATTTTTTAATGTACCCTAAAATTTTTTTTGTATAGAAAATAATAGAAAGAACCATAATGAATCAAAGAAAGTAATCTTAAAAAGTAATTAGTATGGTTATTATAAAAACTACGTTGACAAAGATTATATTTTCTATCGTGAAAGTTTTACTATTTTTGGAAGTTCATTTTTTCATTGTATGAAATTTGATCACGTATATATTTGAAATAGGAAATTGGAAGAGTTTGAATGACTTCTTGTTACATTATCTTTTTTTAATCAAAAATTCAATATTTTCAATCAACTTAATTATTTACTACTGTACTCCAACAGAATTTATAATTCATAAATTGTCCACCATTTTTAACGGAAGAAAACGGAAGTTATTACGGGTTTCGGTCTATATCGAATTAAAATCGCGCAATTTAGAAGCATTTCAAAATGGAAAGCATTATAATTAGAATGAACCAATTTTATTCTTTCATTTAACAATAATTCATTTCTATAAACTGCATACTGAATATTTTTATCGGTACTATTTAACAGTGATGTGCAATGGAAGCTTCTGATACTTCTTGTTCCAAATACTTCCAACATTCCAATACATATTATCATTTATATGTACATATATGTATATCAGAATTGGAAGGATTGAAATAGGAAATATTGAAAGTATTAGAAGCAAAAGTCATTGGAAGCTTCCATTACACATCATTGTAGCAGGTTGTTACGCAAATAAATAACTACAGTAGTCTTGGAGAGTGTGACGTAACTATAATAGCGACGCGTGACGTATCTCAATCATATACTATTTCTCCACTGACAGGTTACTTAAAAGTGAAAAAAAAGACTCAAAATTCAAAATGTCATTTTGGCTGGAATATAATTTGACAATTTTTAATGTAACTTATTTAATTTATGGAAAGAAACATTTTTATGCAAAATACAAAGCAAAAGTGGCAAACATTTTGAGGTCATTTGCTATTTTTCAAAATGACTGCGCTTTATTTAAAATAAAGACAGTAAATTTATCGTCAGTTAAAATTTCCTATCTTTTAAATAAACACGGCTCAAACTTTTGCACTTATCTCAAATCAATATTTAATAACTTCCTTTTAATCTAAATTCAATTTCTTCAATTAGAATAAGTTCAATTGATTTTTTAAAATAAATAAATTATCAATTCAGAAAACGTCATCGAAAATGTCCGGGTATGTCCCTTACCGAATATTGTAATATTCCGGATCCAATCAAGTGGGACGTTTTCTGGAGCACCCAGACATTTTCGGGGGATGATTTCTGGATCTTTTTTTTTCATAGGCGTACTATACGATTAAAAAAAAACAATAATAACAAATAATAGATTTAAATTTGACAAATGAATATATTACATGTATGAATTGAATCTAATAAGTCATATAAAATAAAATCCACCAAATCCACCAAAATCAACAACATCAAAATCATCAGTATCATAATCAAACATATCAAATACAGGTCTTTTAATTATATATTTATACTGATATTTGTCAACGCTTAATTTTCTAAAAAAAAAAAATAAACGTATATTTAGTTTATAATTTAAAAACAAAAAAAAAAAAATGGAAAAAAAAAAATTTCTTCATTACTTACTCATCCAATAAATCCAAAATAATACACATTTTCTGTAGAGAAATAATCAATTTTTCAATTGTAATAAATTCCTTGGTATAAATACACATACAATCTTTATAGTTCCAGTTAATATTAGATCTGATTTCATATTTCTCAAAAGAAAATAATAAAGTACCTAAATTAAATTCAATAAAATATGGAGTTTCGTTATCATAATTTTTATATTGGAAACTAACGTGTATTTTTCTTTTTTCAATATTCTCAGGCACATTAGAAAAATATGGTTTAGAGTGATTATCATTTATGAAAATATTAAAAGTAGAATTCAAAAAATCATAACTTATGTTTTTTGTTGAACAATCGCCACAATCATACTTTATAATTTTGTTTTTATTTTTTTTTTTTTGTGGTTTTTAACAAAAATTTTGAGAAAACTTTAATATTAGATTTTATTATTCATTTATTCAAAGTAATTTTTATTATATATTATCAATTACCTCAATTAATAGTTCGTTCTTTAATCTGAATTCAATTTCTTCAATTAAAACAAGTTCAATTAATTTTTTCCATTTTTTGCATACTGTATAAATAGAACTCATATATTCAAAACTTTATAAGAAAAAAAGTAAAAGAAAAATATTAGAATTTTTGATTTTTTTTTTTAAAAAAAAATCATTTGGATAGCATTTTTTACCTAGTTTCGTTTAATAGTTCTTTAAAAGCAATTATTAATAATTCATTCGATAGAAACTGTGCCATATTGGAATCCTTTTAAGTATGTTTATGTACAAAAAGTTCGATGTATTTATATATAAAAAAAAAACAGGAGGTGATCCTCATGATTGTGGGAAAATATTGCGATCTTTTATTGGTTTAGATTTTATTGCGTCACGCGTCACACGAGTAGGACCACGTGGAACCTATAGCTTTAATTAAATTTAATAAACGGCAAAAAAAACAATAAAATTTTCTTATTTACCATTAAAATCAAAATCGAGAAAAGCATCAAGTTCTAACAATGGAATGGTTTTCTTAGTTATATATTTATAATGATTTTTATGAGAATCTTTTGTATTTAGTTTCCTAAAGAGAAAAAAAAATATTAAAAATATTATTAAAATTTAGTTGTAAAATCACTAAAATGAAAAAATATTCTTTTATTACTTACTCGTCCAATAGATCCAAAATAATACACATTTTCTTCAAAGAGAGAATCAATTTCTCAGCCGTAATAAGAATACAAAAATAATTGTACTTTGAATATTCTCTAGTAGATATACACATATAATCTTCATAATTCCACTTAATATTAGTTTTAATTTCATATTTCTCATATAAATTTTTTTTTCTATAGAATAATAGTGTACCTAAATTAAACTCAACTAAGTATTCTTTGCTATTTTCATATTTAAAATTGATATACATTTTTCTAGTACACATTTTTTTCTTTTTAATGCTTTCAGTTTCAAGTATATTGGAAAAATATAGTTTAAAGTGATTCCCATTTATGAAAATATTAAAAGTGGAATTCAAAAAATCATAACTTATGTTTTGTGTTGAACAATTGTTAAAACCATACTTTTTTTTTTTTTTGAGAAATTTTAATAAATTAGATAAATTAGATTAAAAATATCATAGATAAGTAAATAATTTATCTTATATTATCAAATTACCTCAATTAATAATTTATTCTTTAATCTGAATTCAATTTCTTCAATTAGAACGAGTTCAATTAATTTTTTCCATTTTTTACATACTGTATAAATAGAATTCATATATTTAAAACTTTATAAAAAAAAGTAATTAGGAATATTAGAATTTTTAATTTTTTAAAAAAAATCATTTGGAAAATATTTTCTTAATCTTACCTTGTTTCCTTTAATAATTCTTTAAAGGTTATTATCAATAATTCGTTCGCTAGAATCTGTGCCATATTTGAATTTTTTTTTTTTTTAAAAAAAAAAAAAAGAAATTCAGTGTATTTATATAAAATTTAAACCTATAAGTAGTTGTGGTATTACATCAGTGAACATTAAAGGTCGATTTGATTGGCCAATTACTGTATTTCAACGCGTAATACGATTAATATTTTCATTCTCAATTCTCCTTTTCGTTATTTAGGCTGATTTCCCAGTATAAAAACGTGTGATTCCCCAAATATGAACGAT
Organism: Glomus cerebriforme; assembly: GCA_003550305.1. NCBI lineage: Eukaryota > Fungi > Glomeromycota > Glomeromycetes > Glomerales > Glomeraceae > Glomus > Glomus cerebriforme. The sequence goes on along the minus strand of QKYT01000048.1, from coordinate 219,556 downwards.
GAGTCAATGTAATAAAATTGATCCTTCTACCTATTTATTAGAATTGAGGTCTATTGAATACGTAGAAACAATATGATTTTAGTATCTGATTTTAGTGTTTTAATTGTTCTATTCAGCTGATAACTCACCACATTAATAAGTTCATTTGTTCTCCAAAGAAAACGCAATCATATAAATTAATTTATAACAAGTATCAACTATTTTCAAATAAATATCCAAGATTATGCCCATTTTCCTTAAAATTTTTCAACTGTAATTATTGTTTATCAAAAAAAAATTTTTTTTTAAAAAAAAAAAATAATTCTCTAGAGAAATTTATTAAATTCAATAAATTATAATAATCATTTCTCTTAAAAAATAAAATAAAAAAATAAAATATTATTCATTACCTCAATTAATTAATTGCTTTTTTTGATCTGAATTTAATTCTTCAATTTTAAAGACAAGATTTTTATAGATTCTATAAAATAGAACTCATGTATTCAAAACTTATTTTAAAAGACAGAAATTTAAAATTTTATTTGAAAAATTACTATTAAGAATTCGTTCGCTAGACGCTGCGCTATTGAATCTTTTTTTTGTACACTTAATTTAATCGAATATTATTCAGTCATCAATAAAATAAAGATTTATAAAAATATAAAGGGTGACACAAAATTTGCAAAGATTTTTTTGATGTTTTTTATACAGTATGTTCAAGGAAACAGTTGAACCAAAGATAGTCCAATCTTATGTAACATATTTCAATAAATAATTGTTCTATGTTATCACGTGAATTTGTAATTGAATTATAGCTGAATGCCCGAATGCCATGACTAACGATTAATTAATCATTAATCAATAAACAGAATATAGAAGAATATCAAAATTTTATTTCAATTCTATTGTTTAATGAAAAAGTTTTTGAAAGTCTTTGCTAAAAGAAGGGTTTAAATAAATAAAGAACTTTTAATTTCAGTTGAAAATTCATACATTTTTTTGCAATTATAACACGTCTTCACTAGCTTGTTTCCGAATTTCCATTTCATGATGTTAGACTTTTTGTAGCACATGTCGCATTCGAGATACCATTCTGGTTTTGGCTTCATCTTTTGAATGGTATAAATCATTTCACATACCCCAGTCTTGGGTTTTCTACTACGTGGATGGGTGTTCTTTCTGGATCTACGCCAAGCTCGATCAATATAAACACTTTTTCTATCGGTAAGCCAGTTATACCATTTTTGACATGTAAATGTTAGGGCCAAAGTAGTCTCGGCAGTTGAGTATTCAACTATTTTAATAAGGATCTCAAGAGGAAGTCTCATGGCAATGCACGTAGACTTGTCATTCTTTGAAGGCTGCTTGTCGAGTGAAAAAGAATAGATCGGACTAATAATGTGATCGTGCCTTTCTTGTTTTACAACATCAATTGGTCTTTGCTTTTTTGCTTTTAGCTCAGTACCTTTTTTTCCTTGATAAAATTTTTGAACCGTTTCTCTTTTATTTTGTATAATAGATTCATCTATTTATACAAAAAAAAAAAAAAGGTTTAAAATAATCAAAGGAAATAAACGGATGTTAATAATTTATTAGCATTCATACCCTCATCATCCCCATCAGAAGCAATCTTTTCTTTCTTTAATTTATTATCATTGACAGTGTAGCTTGATGATTGATTTTTTCTTGTGGAAGTAAGACAAACAAGGTCAGCTAAATAAAAAAAAAAATAATAATAATGAATAATTTATACTTAAATAAAGACGACATATGTTTTTCAGATTTTACCAATTGCTTTCTTCTTTTTTCTTTTTCTCAATTTTTTACTTTTAGGTTCGCAATATTGTTCTGATGATGAAGAAAAGATTTCTGGCTGAAAGGCGATATTCGAATCTGATTTCATCACATCGAAGGATATTGGATCATTTGTAATTTCATTGTTTCTGTTGAAATGAATTGAGTTATTATTTTTAAAATAATGAGTATGATCAAAACTATAAGATAATTACTTTAACCCCAATAAAACAACCTAGGTGATACCATTGAATAACCTGCATATGAAGTATTTGCATATGATTGTTGGGATGTATAAGCAATTGTGTGTGGTAGCTGTGAAGTGTATACATAAGATATAGGATTTGTTTGTATTGGCAATCTTGCTGACACGTTATATTGTTGACGAAGTACTGGAAAGTTATTACCAAAATCAACTCCAGGAGGTGGAGGCTGACTAAAATCTCTGACGTGATCAAAAGAAGTTTCACTCCAAGTTGGAAAAGGAGTTTGGCAGTAGTAAATTCGTAATGCCATCAAAAATGGTATGTAACACCGAATAGTTGCAGAAAAACAGTTAGCGAGGTGAAAATATATAAATTACGAAAAATATTACTTTGTTTAAATGTAAATTTAACGAATATTCTAAAATCTAAAGCTTAAATTTGGTTTAACTATTGACTATCAGATGATTTGTGTAATGTCCATCATTTCAATTATTGGGTAATTTACTATTTTTCTTAACTTCAAATTCTTGTTGAAAATTAGTAGTAAAGTAAAGTAAAAAATATCATAATAAAATTAATATTGGGTTTCACAATTATCAAATTTTATATAATTGCAATATACAAAAAGAACATTAATAAAATACTTTAATAATCTAAATAATTACTATATAAAATATAGAATAGTTGTCAAATTGAAATTTTTTAATAAATCATATGAAAATCACAATTCTAATTTTTGATTGGTTAAAAATCAACGAACATGATTACTATAATAGAAATTTATTAATTTATCTAATAAAATCTGGAATAGCTTGATATAATTTATATTTTTTTAATATATAATTAGCTTATATACCTGTTAACCTTTTTTTATAATATTCCATAAATTTTACTGATTTTCATGTATACTTTCAAATATGACTTAATAAAACTGAATTTAATGTTTGAAGAACTGTTACCTACAAGCCTTTTCAAGTATAATTATAATGCTACTGAACATATCATTTTACTACTTTCAATACATTTTAATATAGTTGAGTTCATAATGGAACTTTAGATAAAATATAACTTTGTATCCAAGATCTTCAATTATTTCATATAAAATTTCTCTTAAAAGTTAAAACATGATATACACAATATCTTAGATTTTTTAATAATATTTCTTTATTATTACAAAATCCTTTTAATCTTAATTTCTATAAATTATATTCTTATAAAATTACTTTTATTCCCTTTAGTTTTTCACAAAATTTTTTATCTGAATAATCATCAGAAAATACTATACTTTGAACTTGTCTATTAAAAATAATATCATATATAATTAATTGTTTCCTATCAGGATTGAAATTCATATTTATTATATTAAAAGTATCATCTGCTAATTTTGTATGGCCGAAGGAATTATTAAACATAAAATACTGCAATTATTTCTAAATGTATTTTTTTAAAAATTGGAATTACCCTAGTAGGTTGTAATATATATATATTATAATCTACTTACATTAAATTGTTACCTAGTTATGAATATACTACTACCTACTTACTGTTTTCAGTATTCTATGGCCTTTTTATTGCTTTATTACTATTCACTTGTTTTTATTGCTCTGTAACCTTTTTATTGCTTTATATATATTTGTTTAATTTTATTACTTTATCCTTTTTTTATTACCTTCTAGCTATTTGCTTATTTTCATTACTCTGTAGTCTTTTTGTAATTAAAATGCTAGGCTGATATTGATTTGCAAAAAATCATGTTGTGATCGGGTAGTGCAGTAAATTTACAGATCAGATTTTGACCAGCACTATGCTATATTTTTGACCTGATCTTTAGGGTGGAATATTTTGGCTTTCTGTGATTAGATTCATACAGATTTGAGCTCATTTAAAAAAGGGTGTTAAGAACTTTCCAATAATGCTAAGATCGCATAAATTGGATATCTGGATGCCAAGTTATTGCGTCCCAAATATTTGGAAAAAAATATGGAATAATGTTAGCTGAAATTAAGTGAAATTTTTTGCACTTTATTGCATTGATTATGTGTTTTAGTTCCTTGCCAGTTCCAGGTACTTTTCTGTCACTTTCAAGTAACTTTTGAGTAACTTTTGAGAGTCTAATTTGGTAATCAATTAGTTAAAGAATCGGAGATATGATAGACATTATTATAGCCAGCTTATTTGGTTGATAGAATAAGGTACATGTAAAGTATCAAGTTTGCAATCCATCTATTTGCCAAATGTTTTGCAATCCATTTGCCATTTTTTAATTGCCAGGTAAAGCATGAAATGCTGAATTTGCAATCCAAACGCTTTATTCTATTTGATTACCAATTACCTATTATAGTCTATTCTTTTGATTGCTGAATTGAGGCATAAAGTACCAAATTTGCAATTCATTTATTTGCCTAAAATATATCGCAATCTATTCACTATCTCTTAATTGCCAGGTGAAGCACATAATGTCAATGTTATGCATTCTTGCAATTCCACCTTAATAACCTGTTTGATTATCAAGAATGAGGCATGAAGTATTAAATTAGTTTAGGTTATATTGCTTTCATATCTTTTTTCATATATTTTTCTGAACCTTTCTGCCTTCCCAATCTCTTTCCTGTCTATTAGCAGTAGTACACAAAAGTATAATTTTTTATTTTCTTTTCTATATATTATTCTAACTTTGGATACTACTAAATTTATATCTTATTACATTAATTACTTTTGGGTACTACCATTAACTAATATGATAATTTGCTAGAAATTTTAACAAATATATTTTTTATTTAAACTTTACAAGTTTTTATGTAATTTTATACCAGTTTTTTGCATATACTATTATGCTTGCGTAAAAAAATTCTGGGTCTAGCCCTAAAATAATAAATGAAGCAATTAGATTTTTTTCAGAATTAACAGACCTTGATTATAAATCTAGTTATAATGATTAGGGCTCTAATCAGTTCAGTTTAGTTCAGTATTTGCCAAAACTGATACTAAACTGAAATTATCAGTATTGGTATCAGTAATTTACCAAAACATTCAGTTCAGTTTTTGATCAAACTGATACCGGTTGGTAAATACTAAAAACTGAACTGATTTACCAATTTTTTTTGTAAAAAACTTGTATTAATTAGACCTCTGAACAAGTTTGNGTNAATTNAGTTNAATCAAAGTCNAAAGATCTTTAATTTATTACAGCACGCCTCGATATAATGAAGTTGACGTTTAAACTGATCAGTCCTTCGTTATAAGAATGATTTCATTGCACAATACCTAGTACTTCTAATAGATCAGATCAGATCAGATTTCACTTAAATTTGATCTGATCTGAATTTAATTAAATTATATCTGATTTGAACTGATTTGAATCAAATCTGATCTGCTGATCTGATCTGAATTTAATCTAAATTAAATCTAATTTGAATCTGATCTGAATTAAATCTGATCTGATCTGATTAATCTGATTTAAATTAAATAAATTTAATTTTAATTTTAAAACTTTATTTATAAATATTTAAAACCCAAATAAAACTTAATAATAAATAATAACTATAAATTTAAAAANAAANAAAAAAATAATATATAATTAATTATTTAGTAAATTAGTTCACTATAAACACATATAAATTCTTATTGTTTTTCCTGCTAAACTATGACTTTCTATAATGATGTATTAATTGTAGCTATCATCAGAGCATCTCTGAATTTAAGACATTTAAAGATCGGTCATAATGATATTAGTGATGTCTGTGATGAGATTATTGAAGCGTTAGTTTATACTTGTTAAAAATTAGAATATCTCAATCTAAGTTACTGTAAATTTGTTAGTAAACTATCAATTTGTAATGTTATATATTTTTGCTTAAAGCTTCAGCATCTTAATCTTAGTAGCTGTAATATTATCAGTATGACTATTAGAAAAATTACTTGCTCATGTAACAATTTAAAAATTCTTAATCTGAAAGACTATAAAAATATTAGCAAAAAAGTTATGGGTCAGCTAAATCTAGATATTTTATATTGAAAATTTTAATGAAGATTACTGTTTTGATTTAGAATCTTCTAGTTTTGAAACTAAATTAGAGTCTGAACTATTTAGCTTTGAATTAGAAGATAAAGTTACCTATAATAATGATGTACTTCCTCTGATGATTATAGATACGGCTAATACTCTGAATAATTTTATTACTACATTTTTTAATCAGAAATTAATACAGCTCTTTATGGAATGGTGATACTCTACTAATCTAACTAGTCTGAAATAGTGATCTTCAGTTCAGAAGATTTTTTGCAGAGTCACAATGCATATATTTCTGTATGACAAAAATAGGCTAATCATATAATAAGTCTGTGTGACATATTAATTTTTGCATATATATTTGAAAAAAAAAATGTATTAACTTTTGTTCATGATTTTTTCTCTAAACAAATGTAAGAAAATGTGAAAAGAAGTCTATATGCAATATAGGACCTACCCTATAAGTTAATATTAACATTAAAAGCATATGTTATGAAAAGTTGAGGGATTTGCAATTTTGAGATTATCAGGCATAAAATTAACTATATGTCTTTCTGGTAGATTTCCATGTGAAAAGGTATAAAGATTCTATTTGCATATACTTTCATAGACAGATGATAATGCTAATCACTATTCTTATCTTCTTATTTTTTTTCCTAGCAAGATATAAAGCATGTAGAGGTATGTGGAAGTTCAGTCAATATTTCTGCAAAAAATATTTCCGTAAAAATAATGCAAAAATAAGGTATGTATAAGCCAGAAGTTATGTTCATGTTTTAGTACCTTTTGGATATGGGAGCAAGTTTTCTCATAATATGCTTTGTATTTAGAAATCAAAATGAATTTAGAAAAAATCACTTTCAATTGTTTTATTATTCCTATAGGAAAATTCTCAAATATTCCATATACTAAAGTAATACAATCAATTACAATTTATATATATGGTAAATTTAAAGAAATTAAAGCTGAAATTAAAAGGAAATTAGGAGAATCATTTGATGAAATTCCTCTAAAAATTTGTCAAATTCAACATAGAAACATTATTGAAAAGCAAATAGATCTGAATAACAATTTTTTATTAAATCTAAAGCAGAGTACTTCTATATCTCTGTATACGTCCAGTGAAAATAATTATTTATATCATGTAATAGTGATATATTCACAATTTTTTATGTATTAGTTACTCTGGCAATATTTTTTTTATTTCTTAAATAAAGTATATATTACATTTTTATCATAAATCTTGAAAAATATCATGTGTAATGATGTGGGATGTATTTACTCCAAAGTCTTTACAGTTAAGGAGACGCAATAATTAGGCGATCATTACACTTATAATGTAATGTGACTGATCAGTCTTTTGTGAAACAGAATAATTTCTTACTTATAATCTGCTTCAGTATTTTTTTTCGCAAATAAAATTCTTTTTTACTTTTGTTCTCACTTATGCTAGTTTGCACCAATAAAATTTCACAAAAAATACTATATAAGCTAAAAACATATTTATCACTTTATTCTGTCTTGTTAAAGAAAATACAACTATGAATGCCTTCAAAGTTGATATTGAGAAGGATAAGTCTATTAGCCATCTCAAAAAGTTATTAAGACAGAAAAGACACCAGAGTTTGATAATTTTCTCGTAGACAGGCTCAAACTATGGAATGTAAAAATTCCTGATCAAGATGATCTCTTAAACAGTCTCTTATTCGATAACGAATCTGAGCTCCTTGCAACAAGAGAAATAGGAGACTATTGGACCAAAAAACTGCCTAAGAGGCATATTTATGTTATAGTCTTTCCATCAGAGGCTACCGCTACTTTGAGTTGAGAGCGGGAATTACTTGAAAAAGTCATTTCGTTGAAGGAGAAACTTAGCAAGAATAAATATGATATGTATGAAATAGTGTAAAAGATTTCTTCGTAGAAATTTACTAACCCACCATTATAATATAATGTTTGATGTTATCGTGAGCCCAAAATGAATGAATGGATTCAAGTGGAACATAGATATCAGGGATGCGACTCTTAAAGGTCTTAAGAAATATATATACAGAAAAAGATGGAGTGGTATTAAAATTCATAAGTGAAGATAAAGAAAGATATTTATCTCAGAATGATAGACTTCTGCAAAATGCTCTGGCAATTCATATTAAATAACAATTTCAAGTTAATCATTGTCATAGAGACCCCTTCAAAAGCTTTCTCAGATTGGTTATTTCCAAAAGTGTGCTAACTTTACGGACTTGGTGAATCAGATAATTCTTTATTGTTAGTATTCCCACCTTTCACTTGTGAGTACAAAGACCTGGAAAAAGATTCTTTCTGAGCAATACTTAAACATCTTATAGCCGAACTAGAGGCTCATCTCAAGTCTATTTCAATCAGTGGAAATAAAGCATCGAAATTCCAATACGTGTGTTTTTACCTTGTTGCAAATGTGAATCTATATGAATAGAAGTTTGAGCTTTGACCAGAAAAAAATATTACAGGGCCTAATGAACATGGACCAGTTAATTTCACAATAGATTTACTCCAATCTGCAAAAACTGTTGGCATGACAAGGTAAAGGACAAAGATTTTTATAAGGGCATTGCTCATAATGCTGTTCAACTTGAATCAGCTTTGTCAAACCGTAAGCGTAAAGCAAGTGAGATGAAAAAAGAAAATGTTTTTACTGGAAAGACTTTTGGGATCATCACAGATGCAAAAGAAAGGTATTTTATAGAATATTCGCTAGATAATGAGAGGTACTGAGAGTACGGAAGGTAATGTTGAAAGAGTTCTTGGACATATTGCATGGTTATTGGAGGAGGCACAGAAGCCTGACTCGGCTCTTGATGTAAAGAAGAGGGAAATAAAAAGGGTAAAGTTAGGCAATCTTGTAATGAAAAAGAATTAGAAGTTAGGAATAGAAAATTCGTCATGTATCACAGGCTATGTCCCGAATTTTGTATTTATTTTTTGCATGTTATTAATAAATTTTTTTTTCTTGGCAAAAGTGATCGCTGTGATTTTTTTTATTTGGATAGGCTGAATTATGTAATTTATTTACAAAGAATTCGGCCAGAAAGGCTATACATTGTATAAGTGTGGGATATAGATATATGATGAATAAAAAAAGTGAGACCTAAAGTCCCACTTGGATAAAATAAATCGCATCCTATATGAAAGTTGTAATCGAATATGCATCTTGACTTGATAAATAAATGTGCAGTAATGATAGATATCGTTCACATCAGTATTGCGGGAACAAGTAACAAGTAATTGCATATTATTCTTAAATTTCCTGCACATGTATTAACAAAAAAGTTGATCTTTGTATATGGGTAGCATCAAGTTTTTTTATTATAATTTTAAGCAGATCCGTTAATCAGATTTTCGTGATGTGATCATTTTAATGTAAAAGCATATTCCAAAAATTGATCCTGCGAATTATAAAAAGGTGATGTCCTAGGGGGATAAAAAATTTTAATAACGCATTAAGCAATAGCTTTCTTAAATATTAGGCGTTCTAAAAATTAATTGTAGTGGTAAGTGTGAATCAGTAATGTCTTGTATTATTTTTTTGCCTCAGTTACTAATCTCCCAATCTATGCTATAGATTCAAATTATTCAATCTCGAGAAACTTCTCAGGAACTTAGCTACTGTATGGGTGGGACTGTGAGAGTGATTTATATTGATGAAAATAATTTTTTTTTATGTTTGTAGGAAAGGGTAAAGGAATGCGTAGCTAGCAAAAAAAACAATTAGTATAGAAATTTGTAAGAAGCCTAAGAGAGCAAAGAAATAACTTAATGCTGGGATACGTTAAATGACTTAAGATTCATGTACTACATTTCATTTGCTATATATGAAAAATCATCAATAAATTTTTATAGTAAATCGTGATCAGAAATTATCAAAGTGCTTATTTATTTAACTTCTGAAAAGAAAACAGAATAAACAGACATCGGAAATGTCACATGAGTTGACGATCATTAATTAAAAAAAGTTTGTATAACCATCATCAAATATTTTACACCATAGCTAAAAAAAAGAAATTTCTAATACAATGCTTACACAAATTAAGTAAATTGATAGTTCATCATATGTATTATAAATTTCCATCATCATTTCTACTTTAGTAATATATTTTTTTTCTTTTGCATATACAAAAAAGTTCGTCTCAAAAATACAGTTTTTCTCCTGATTGAACTTAAAAGTAGGTATAAAATACAATTTAAACAGCAAAAATATATGTAATTTTAT
>QKYT01000048.1:177540-208460 GCA_003550305.1 Glomus cerebriforme | reverse complement strand
GCATTATGAATTTGGCCGGAATTAAGAAAATTTCGGCCAGAATTATGGTTTAAAGATCGCTGATTTTAACCATTTGTACTAACTTTGACCAACTTTGATTTTACATATATACTATAGACTTCAAGACTATACTATACCAATAATTTATATTATAATATCATAGTACAAAAAAACTCACTGCTAATCTTGTGACATTTCCACTGACTGTAAAAGCTAAAAATAAACTGATTTTACAATATACTGATTTTGGCAGTCGAGACAACGGGAGTATAATAAAATTTTTAATCACCCATCACTTTAGGAATTTTTAATATTTGTCAGACTGTCAAATTCTTAGAACAAGTTACTGTTTTATTAATCTCTTCGAACAGCATTTCTTGCTTTGTTATTTCATCCTATGAAAAAAATTATCATCATATAACTTTCTTGCGAAAAATTAAGGTACATAAAGAACCTGAGCTAAACTCACAGGAATATAGACATCATTCTAAGAACCAACTTATATTGACCCCGCCCATTTAAGCTAAAAGGCAAGATAGCAGAAGCAAATTCACATGACAGAAAGTGACCATTTGAAACAGATTTAGTGAATATAGTGTCAATCGATTATCTGAAAAAATGGGAACAGGTTACGTTGCGATGGCTAACAAAAACATAGATCATGCATAAATTACTTACTGATTGATTGGCTGCTGAATACCTTGATCTTGGTTGCAAGGTTCATGTCACAATCAAGGTGTTCTCGCAATATCAAAATTAGATTTAAGATCTGTTTGGAAAGTTTTCTTTGAGTCACCTAAAACATGTTTATCAGTAGCATTACAGGGAGGACCCGTGACTTCTAAATGCCAAATGTTCAACCCATCAAAGATCCTAGTCGCCTTTGCATCTACCAAAATAATACCCGAGTTTGATTCTGACTTTAATATTTTTGCAGAACGAGAATGGGACTCGATCCAATCGATATCTAATGTTAGAAACATTCTTTCATAAAATTTAAATAGTGCTGATACTTGGTAAACTATATACTTTCGCTCGCCTATTTTTCTATTCATAATGGGACTGACTACGAGGTTGTAACTAAAGGAAAAACAATCGTCAGCAATTTCTTTGATGAACAAATAGATATTAATGTTTACCTACAAATCAGAGAATTTTCTCACAATATAGGCGGAAAGGCTCATCTATATCTATAATATCCTTATTTCGAATTACGTCTTTAAACTTGTCTTCAGATTCCTTGAGGGTGGTATCTATATACCTCTCTAAGGTAGGATTCCATATAGCAGGATTTCTGTCACATATAGAAGACAACTCTTTTGTGAGTTTTATACCAATTTCTGCTTCCAATTCTTAAGTTGTCAATGCAAATGCACATATAACGTAATTATTTTTAGTGTAGTTATTACACAAAGGACCAAAATACTATCAGAATAACTCTATTTTTCAAGTAACACAACAAGCAGAAACTTACTGCCAGAGTTCTTTTTTTTCTATTGGCCATTTGTTAGGTGTATTCAATAAATGTGCTAATTCCCGATGAGTTTGTGGCGGAGTTTTAGGTTGTAAAGCATTTGAAAGTAATAATGATAATGATAATTCCATTTCTGATAGAGAAACTGATGGTGGTGATAATTCTGCTACTGATGAAGAAACTGATGGTGATGATAATTCTGCTTCTGACGGAAAAACTGATGGTGATGGTGTCATTTCTGGCAGAACAGGTTGCAAAAAAACCTTAAATCTTCTTATTTGAGCGGTGATATTGACCGATTTCTGCAAAGATACATAAGCATATTAGCATCTTATCATCTCATTAGTTACGATGATATATTAACATACCTTAAACACAGAATTCAATCAAAATTTTTTCTCAAAATCTATTTTAGTATCAAATACTTCTCTGCATGTACTCATAAGGGCTTTACCTGTTGATAACTGTAATAATAGATGTTATGAGGCAACTTTGAAGTTTGATCTAGTATCGATGAGAAAAAGAAAAGTGACAGGTACTTGAAGCCAATTGAGGTAGCTGGAACACTTCGACCGTATAGTTAAAGGAACGATGTGTAGCTAGTTCATTTGATCTAAGCTATTCATGAAGGTGCTTAGCAACTGGTTGAAGATGACGTCAAGATTGGGATTCGCAAGAAAATTATTAATGTAAAGCTCAAAAGACCATCTTGAAGCCAGTTGGCTCTTAAAGAAGTCATCAACATCACGCGCTCTCTGTTCACACATAAATTTGAAATACTTTTCTGTTGCTCGTAGTTCAGATATGGACATAGTTGAAAGTCGAAATAGCTCAATTGAATTGAAAAAGTTTTTTTTTAAAATTACGGGGCTGAGAGATCATTAATCTGTCCGCAGTCTGCACGCATGTAGATCTAATCAAATTGCTAGGATCTTGTATCACTGTCAAATTGTGTACTGTAGTAATACCTAAGTTTTATGATGGTAGTTTTATGCTTTGTCTTGGCCCATACATCTCGCGCCTGTCATGTAGACAGCAGTCATACTGGAAGTGCAAAGGAAGACAATCATCTGTCATATAGGTGATGACCTCCTTGCTGCAATCGCCTGCCGGCTGATTTAGCATGTAGTTGATAGTTGACAGAGATGCACATTAGAATGACCTTATCTGCCATATAGGTAATAAACATTCTTTATGCAAAGGTAAGCCACATTTCTTATCTGCCATGTAGGCGGTAGGAATATGGAACCTTTTCTTTGTTTCATGCATATTTACATGATTATTCGTAACCACAATATACTATGAAGCAAAATTCTGTTAACCTTTCCTAATGTTTTAATTAAATATAAGGTTTTTTTGAAAAGTGAATTGTGACCATCTATTTCAGTTTCTGAAGTTTCACTATAATGAAGTCTTGAATATCTTAGGTTCGGGTAAATCAGTGCAAGTGGTTACTGTATTTGACTAATCAGTGTGACTTCTTTTACTTACAACTAACAGAAATAAATTAATAAAGTGCAGTAACGCTCTAGATTTCACTTTTTTTTTACTTCGCTGTTTTCTCTGAGCATGAACTCATGAAAAAGAAACCGATCTATTGCAGTTTAAGAAGTGTTGATGAAAAAAATTATTGAAGTCCAGAATTTCGCAATTAAGGTATGAAAGGAATTTAGGCGAACATAAACTTTCGGTGAGTTTTAATATTGTTAATTTATTTTTGACTCTGCATAACTGACGACCATTTTATTCTATCTAGAATATCGATGTTGGGGCAAATGAAATCAGATTAGAGTTAATGTTGGGATATTATGTTAGTATAGATAGTTTAGATGAACGAAACACCTGTATGAGTCTGTATAGAAACGCCATTTCACTTTGTAGAACAAGTTTATGTATCATTAAATCATGTAATTTATTTTCTGTATCAATAAAGAATTCAAGCTGAAAATGCTATACATTGTATCAAATATATTTTTCGTGAGATATGAAGAGATCTAAAGTCCTACTTGGGTAAAATGCATTTTAAATAAATCGCGTCCTATATGAAAGTTATTATTGAACATGCAATCCAAACTTGATTCATTGAAACAATGCGTTGTTGAGCTCCTGGCTGAAAATGCTGAGATTAAGGCCGAAAATGCCAAGGTTAAAGCTGAGAATGCTAAAGTTAAGGCAGACTATAGAGGAGAATGAGGCCAGACTTGCAAAGTTAGAGCAGAGTGATAAAGAAAAGCTAAACTTATTGCAGAACTAAATTGTGATATCAGGAAAATCAAGCAGGAACGAGTTGTTATTGATGTTGCAACACAGCCTAGTACATCTAAGTCTAAATTGTTAGAGGATAGGAAGACTGATGAATTCCTAGATTCAGTGAGTAAGAAAAAAGTTAGTGATATGATAAGATAGAGAAACAGGAAGAAAAAACTTTTGCGTGAGTCAGCACTCTCATGCCAAGATCAGGATGAGCATTTAAGAGAGTATTCAAGAAATTATTGCTAGAGATAATGTTTCAGATCAGATGGTAAGAAAACAATTATTTCAGGATATAATAAAGCATCTTTCTGAAATAACATTAAAAATGTTACATAAAAGAACCCAAAGAGCCATAAAGATCTACAAACTATTTGAAAAAATAGGAGTATATCAAAAAATTTTTTAATATGAAAATTTGCGATGCGATATAATATTTTGTAAGTTTTCAAACTCATCGCAAGTTTTCATAAATATAATATTATGTAACTTTTCATAATATTTCAAAATTATACGTTTTATAATATTAAGTAATTTTATGATGCATAATATTCCAAAATTTTACGTAAATGTAATATTTCATAAATATTCATAATATTTGTTTATGTAATTTTATGCATCATAAAATTACTTAATATTATGAAACATAATTTTTCGAAGTTTTCCAGCACCATTACAAAAATAATATTCTGTACCTTTTCGTAATATTTTTTGATAATGGTAATTAATATTGTGTTTTTAACAATAATAGGTAATACTTTATAATTTTACATTCTTAAATAGTGTAATCACTGGTCAAAAACTGATCTATCTTACAGATATCTTATAAATATCGGGTACCCAAAATGCAGAAAATCTGCTATACATTGGGTACCCAATATGTATACTATAGAATTAAAAAATACAATTTATTAATTATCTTGCTATCTAGTAATCATAAAAAGATGAAATATAGCTCATTCGATTTGCCTCACTGAGACGTATCAAATGGTACTAATTTCACATTTCTAGGTATGATAGATGCTGAGATATTTGATAAATCGTAAAAAAACAAACAAAAAATGCAATATCTCAATATTTATCGTACCTAGAAATGCGAAATTAGTACTATTCGATACGTCTCAGTGAGGCGAATCGAATGAGCTATATTTCATCTTTTTATGATTACTGGATAGTGAGATAATTAATAAATTATATTTTTTTTAATTCTATAGTATACATATTGGGTACCCGATGTATAGCAGATTTTCTGCATTTTGGGTACCCAATATTTATAAGATATCTGTAAGATAGATCAGTTTTTGACCAGTGAATGTTTAGTAAATTATATATAAATTTACAAAAAGAAAGTAATTTTATTAGATCTTTTGTAAAAAAAATACAAATATTTTGTAATATCTAGATATATATATATAAATGGATTTAAAATTTATACATCCTTATGTTATAATGCATCTCTAAATCACATGATTTTAATAGAATTTGATTGGCCAAATATATTACTACAAAATTTTATCCTTTATTATAATTTACAAATAATTTTATTGGCCAATTTTTTATTTATTTTATTTATCACAATCATTTCTTTAATAACAAATTATACAAGCTTTTATTATATATAAAATAAAGAACAGAGATGAAAACAGGAATAAAAATAAAAGTTCATAATAATAAAAGTAAAGAGAACTAGAATTAAAGTACCATTATAAAATTAAGCAATATCATGAAATTAAAGCACCATTATAGCAGCAAATTAAGCACCATCACAAGATTAAAGCAGTATCTACAAAAAAAATAAATTAAAAACACTTCCCACCCATAATTATCTTTTAAGATAAGATTTTTAAGTTTCCTACAAAATTAAAGGAAAAAAGAAACGTTAATGGGTTATACTTACGTTTTTTAAAACCCATTTTAAAAACTTCCAACTCACCCAAATCTCCAAGGCCATTTCTTAGAAGTATGCTATATCCAGTCATCCATCTGAAAAATGACCAGATTTGGATTAATCCATTTGTACCACTGAATTGACCAGATGGTTCAACAGATATCTGATCAATTATCACCTAAAGAAAAAATGCAAAAGGAATGTTAATGATATTCTAAAGATAGAAAAAAAAATAAACATCACCTCCCAACTTACCTTTCATAGTCCAAGCTGAAGTCCAGGTCCAGAAAGGCTTACTCTAAAGAAAAAATACAAAAAGAGCATTAATGATGTTCCAAAAACAAAGAAAAAAAAACCTCTGAAAAACACAACTTCCTAACTTACTTTTATTATCCAAATTGAAGTCTAACTGTCCAAATCCAGAAAGGTATTTCCTTAAAGAAAAAATACAAAAAGGAATGTTAATAATGTTCCAAAGACAAAAAAAATCCAAAAAAATCTCAAAATTTCCATTTCCAACTTACCTAAGCCAAATCCAGATCCAGAAAGGCATTCCCTAAAGAAAAGAAGTAAAGGGAACATTAGTAACATTTCAAAGATGAAAAAAAAATAAATCCCCTCCTCCTAACTTACCTTCAAGCTGAAATTCAGTTCCAGAAAAATGTCTTCTAGAAGCAAAACAAAAGGAACATTAGTGACATTCTAATGACAAAAAAAAACAAAAAAATAAACCAAACAATCTCCACTCCTAACTTACCTTTCATAATCCAGTCCAAAAAGGTGTTTCCTAAAGAAAAAAAGTAAAAGGAGCGTTAGTAACGTTCCAAAGATAAAAAAAAACCAAAAAAAATGAAAATCTCCTAACTTACATTCAAGCTGAAATTCAGTTCCAGAAAGGTGTCTCCTATAGAAACAAAACAAAAGGAATGTTAGTGATGTTTTCTCAAGGTTGTTCCTTACAAAATTAAAAAAAGGAAACATTAGTGTATTATACTAACATTTCTTTAAATCATTTTGAAAATCCTAACTCACTCAAAGTTCTCAAGGCCATTCCCTACAAAATTAAAAAAAAAGAAACATTAGTGTGTTATACTAATGTTCTTAATTTCAAAAAAAAACCAACTCACCGATCGAAGTTTCCAAGGCCATTCCTACAAAATAAAAAATGGTTCGCTGTTCCTAAAAAAAAGAAAAAATACAAAATGGAAACAACGCATTTAAAAAAAACTAATCAAATTTTATTTAATCATGTAATATAAGGGAATGCGTTACAACGTTCCTGCATAAAATTATTATTTCCTATATAAATAATAAAAAATAAAAATATATTTAGAATGTAAAAGAAGTAAGAGAAAGTATTATTAGTTTTGGTATTGTTAGTATGTAGTTAGTAATATAAGTATCGTTAGTATTAGGATACAAGATAAAAGTAAAAGAAATATAGTTAGTAGTAAAAAAGAAATGCGGTAGTAGTATTAGTATCATTAGTATTAGATTATAAATAAAAAAGAGGTAAAAGAAATATAATTAGTAGTAGAAAAGAAACATAGTTAATATTATTATAATATAAGTAAAAAAGAGAAGAAATGTAATTAGTAATGTTAGTATTAGTAGTATTAACAAACATAATATTTCTATATTTCTGTATCTGCTAAACATAATAAAATTCTTTATAGTTAAATAAAAACTAAAGAAAGATTGAAAGAGAAATGAAACATTTAAAAATAAATAAATAAAATAGAATTTGATTAATTAAACTATAAATTCACATGTTACTAAAATTCAAGGAGCTTCATATAAAAAAAGGATAAAGAGTGCTATAGAAATTTCAGATGTTATATATGAAATTACAAATCAAACTAACATACAAGAAGGCGAAAATAGTGGTGTAATATTAAGATCACAATAAAAATGTGCATTTTATGGAATATTAAACCATTACCAAAAGAAATATTTTAATAAAAAAAATATCAGAAAAGAAGATTAATGGAATAATTTTTTTTTTTTGAAGACGTGCTAAATCATAAACTTTATTAAGTAGATCGATGGACTTTAGGTTCATGCGAACCACTAGCAACTTTTTAAAAATGTTTGATTAAATAAAAATTGATTTCATCAGGATCAGTGACCAAACGCTTTTGATTATCATGAGAAACTAACACACGGTTTAATACAATATGACGGCGATTTCGATCAAGAATAGAAGAAATCATGGATTTTTGATTATTAACCAAATCATCACAATGCTTAGCGGTATAAAAGTGAATCTGATCCAGACAATATTTATCTTTTTCCAATTTACATCTGATTCAAGTAGCTTTAAATAAACTAATAAGCCAAGATTTAGATTGGAAAACAGAACACAAAGGTAAATTAAATGGAAATGATGGCATAGGACAAAAATCCAATGTACAAGAAAGATTAGACAAAGCAATTAAATGTGAAGAAATAAAATGATTCCAATTTACAGAAGAAGACAAATTTGAACGATTAATTTTCTTTGTCGTTAACTTCAACAACAATAAAGACAGAAAATGTAAATCATTATGCCACTGGAGAAGCCATTTGGGAGTAATATTTTTCGTATCATTAGAAACTTTGATAAAAGAAAGATGAGTAGAAGCGGCTTTCATAATGCCTTCTCTAATATGATTCCATAATTTATTTAATTCCTTCTGAGAACACAGTATAGGAGATTTAACTAACCATGCATAACAGGAAACCCAATTATCTGTGAACTGTGCAAAGTCATTCCACTGTGAGTCTGAAGTTTGATCATAAAGAAATTTTTTAACAAAAATCTTTTTCCGTTTGTTCGTTGAAGTAGAAGGGGCCTGAAAACCTTGTTTGATAAAATACGCAAAAACAATTTGATGATCAGTAGAATAGATGTGAGCTTTAAAAGTATCAGCGAATACCAATGATGAAATCAAATTAAGAGAAACCCAAATTAGGTCTAAATGCTTAAAAATATTATTGTGAGACTAAGTCTTTGGAGGAGAAGAATAAAATTGAGGCATAATATCTATAAAACCCTGTTATCGAACATGCTTGATAAGGTCAAATTTCTTTTTTCCTTTACGATTATTTGAAATAAGACAGTCTAATTCATTAGAATCAGCATTAAAATCACCCATTAAGATAATCTGATAATTATCTCTATGTTTAGAATTAATTAAAGAAAAGATATAATCATAACATTGCTATTTGGAGAAATAATCTTGGTCATGAGCTTGGATATAAAGTTGAATAACACACAATTTACGTTTTCTTTTAAGGAACAAATCAGCGCCAACAACACGGCCAAATTTACCATAAATCTTCTGAACATATTGAGCAATATCTTTATGCATAATCAGACCAACACCACAAGCGTCAGGATGATCATCATGACAATTCCACCAAGAAACAAAAGTATCGTCATTACAATATAACAAATCCGCAGTACAAGTCTTTAATTTGGTTTCAGATAAACTGCATATAAAAACATGTTTTTCATGAAGAAGAGACAGAACTTGTAATTGTTTAATAGAATCATTCAAACTAGCTATATTGTTACTTATAATAGTAAAAGTGTTATCAATAAAATCTAATTGTTCATAATTATCATAATATTCTTCTAAATTATAATTCAAATCAGTTTGAGAAGTTGCAGTCGATGGTGTAACACTCATTGATAAGGATTGTTGGGAGTGGATTCAGACATAGAAACATCATCTTGATAGGAAGCAGAGCTATCCAAAGAAGCATCGTGTGATGAAATGCCCATATGTCCAATGACATCAGAAGAAATATTAACACAGCGAGGCGAAAGAGGAAAACTGAGAAGGTTATTTAAGGTATTATTGATGTTACTAAGTATACCAAAACTATTCTCAACTTGGTTCTCTAAATGAGAGATTTTTTTATCATTATTTGCAGAAGAGGCCAAAACAGATGTAGCGCCCGAGAAAGAATTTTTAAGAGCAGGAAATGGGCCGGTAAGAACAAAATTATCTTGAACAAGAGGAGGGTCTGGTAGTGATGTAGTCGTAGGGCTATTATTAGAGAAAGATTTGACTCGTTTACCATTACCATTGAATTCCGTATCAATGTTAGGAATAACAGTAGAAAAAACAGGAGGAGGCATAGTAACTTTGAACTCCACAGCTGAAAGACGATCATTTAATATTTGAACTTGATTAATAAGAGTAGCAACCAAAGCTTCCAGTTGATCGAGACGAGAAGCTTGAGCAGAAACAATTGATGTCAGACTATTATTAGAAGGAGCACTGTTCGAACTAGATTTAGCCACAGAAGAATCAGTACGTTTGACGGCATTATTCCACGATCTATGAGATACAGGTTTCAGAATACGTTGACCAGTTTTAGAAGGAGTAGAACCAGGTTTAAGCAGAGTAGAACCAGGTTTAGACAGAGTAGCGCGAGCTTTAGCAGCATCTGCATATGAAAGATTGTTATACTTAGGATCGTTCCAGTCATGAGCAGGCTCGTATTCAAGATAAGCTATATCGTAAGAGGGTTGATAACCTTTAGGATTACTAGATTGAACTTTAAAATGATGATAAATCGATTGCCTTTGGAAATTGGAGTCAGCAATAGCTTGTTTACGCTAAGCTTTAGGACAAGCATGACGTAGATGGGATGCCAAGCCACATTCAGAGCAAGTTCGTTAGGATGGTTTGCACCAGTAAATGGCATGGTTATTACGCAATTGAAAAGCAGTGAGTTCAGCAGCACGCATTTTAGCTTCATTACAGAAGGAAACGTACGCAAAATGCTCTTTTTCATAGCTATTGAATTTCTTAGGAATGAAACAAGTCATTTCGTCAACTTTTTTGAGAATATCCTTCAAATCATAAGTTGTAGTACCATGTGGTAAATGAGCGAGCTTCAACGAAAAGCTCTTTCGTAACTCATGTTGTTCTACAGGAAGGTCTAAGGGGAAAATACGGAAGGAAGTCTTTTGAAAAATATAACTCCATTGGCCATCAAAAAATGTTTTAGTCTTGTTACTTTCAAAAGTGATAGTCACATAATAGTATAGACCTTTAACTGCGAATTTTATGGACTTAATTTTGTCGTGCTTAGCAATAGAAGCTTTCAGAACATCCTTATCAACATCTAATGGAACGTCGATAAGCTTAAAAGAGTAATGATCAGTCAGGCTGGTGGTTGTAATATGTGTAACTAGTTCAAAAGAGGAAGTGTCTTCCTTAGAAATGGGAATGGTATATGCATATTCAGCCACCTGTTGTGTATCAAATGTAATATTAACATGTTTCACCATAAAAATTGCCTTAATTGTCATAGAAATAAAACCATCAAGGGAACCAATCATATTGTAGGCGTAAGTTTTCTTATCAGCTTCAGACTTCCCAGAAATTTTCGCAAGAGCCAAAGCAACATGAATAGGTTTTTTTTTAGTAATAACTTGCCACTCTAAAGCAGGAGGAGGAGTAGGCAACGATTGAGACAAGTTAAGTGAGTTATCATCACTAACTTTAGCTTTGCCTTTAGCAACAGAAGAATTTTTAGGTGTATGCGAAGAAGCATCCGCTCCAGTAGAAGTTAAAAAGATAGCTGCTTGCGAAGGAGCAGCCAAGTTCATAGTTTGGCTACTCCTACTTTGGAGAGCAGCAGAAAATAAAGTTGATTCAACTCCTTCCATATAAAATGTAACGAAAATAGAGTATAAGAAACTTAAACGAGAAAATTATTTGTACTGCGGATTTGTTATAAAATTAANTTTTTCGAGAAAGAGTTTTTTCTGGTCCTAAGCACAACCTCTATATAATCATATCAGTTTTAGTCCCAAATTTTATATAGTAAAATACCCCCTTTGTGATCACAAATTGATTATAGTCACTATCACAGCAATTATTGGTCCNAATATAATAGTTAACATATAAAAATTTTCCTTTTTATAGTCACATCAATAGGACTTCNNATATTATATACTCATCAAATTTAACATAAAATTATTAAAAATTTAATATAAGTATTTTAANAAATTAACACTTTTTTTAGAATTATATTTACTNNTTAATTTACTTTAATTAAGAAGTATAAATAAAAATAACATGTAAACACATAAAAAGTCTTGTGTAATTCTTTTTACATATTTGTATACATGACTGAAATAAATTTACGTGTCTTTACGTGATACATAATAAAACTATTTATAGTTGTGTAATTTTATTACATATTCGTGTACGTGACTGAAATAAATATTTTATATTTGTGTAATTTTTTTTACGTGACTGTATAACAAAGATTATATGTTCGCGTAATCTTAAAAAACTATATAATAAAGCTGCGGCCAGAGGGTGAGAGGGAGGGAAATAAAGTTTTTTTTAAAAATTTTTTGTTTTCANACTAATATTTTTGTATTAAACAATAAAAATTATAATTATTTTACTTAAGATTTTTTTAAAAAAAAATTTTTTTATTATAATATTAATTTTAGCTATTTTTAGTAAGAAATTTTTTAATATAATCAAACCAATATAAAAATTTATTATATATGTGATTATATAGTAAAAACCCTTTTTATAAGAACACCTTATTATAATCACAGTATTTAGTGGTCCCGAAGGGTGTGATTATAGAGGGGGATGACTGTAGTATTAATTGATATTAGAAAACTTAACTAATACTAAATTTTTTTTGTTTTTTAGTTTTTTGGTGACTTCTTAAATGGCTCTTGAAGGTAAGTTATATATGGTTGGATATAGTAATACTAATAGCATTAGGAAATATAACTAACATGTTTTCTTTTATTTTTTAGGTTATTTATTAGAATTGAACTAACTGGGATTATATTCAACCATTAATAACAAGAGAAATAGAATAATTAATACTAATTTTTTTTTTTTTTTATAATTCAGTTTTGGATACTAATGTGAAACTATGCAAAAATTCAAATAAAGTAAAAGAATTTCATATATACTGATAATCACATTTAGCAAAATCCTAGCTATTTCACTGTATTATTTACATTTAATATAATTTCAAATTTCAAATAATATTGAATTAATATTAAAATGATGATTATATGTAATTTAAAAAGCTTTTAATGACTATATATAAAAAAAATTATAACATAAAATAAATTAATAAATTAAATAAATTAATAAAATAAAAATAAAAATAAAATATAAATTATACCATATATCTTTTCTTTATAAAAAACTATGCAATTTTAGAGTCTTTCTATTGAAGATGCATTTACACATATATTAAAAATCCTACATGTTGAATTATCTAATCTCTTTTACCTGAAAGATATATTTTACATTCTTTTTCTTTTTCTAACTCTTCTATATATGACTTATAATTACTTTTATTAATTTTTATATCAGTTTTAATAATATATTAATTTAAAATGACATATTTAATACTAATGTAAAAAAATTTTTTTGTGGCTTAGATTTGGATAATTTGGATATATAATTTTTGTTCTGAACTATTTTTGGATATGTCCGTATGATAATTATTAATTGGAATATTTTTGTGAAATATGGAAAATATTATGGACAGTTAACACTGATTACACGTATGTTACACTAAATTCATAATTCTGACCAGCACTATAAATATAGCTAGAATTACAGTTTCGGCATATATATATAATTTCAGATTGATTTGACTAGAATTACTAGAATTTCATTAAACTGAAATTATTGCCAAATAATTGAATTTCATCCACATGTATAGTTTTCACATATTTGTTTTTTTTACTTTATATAACCTTAAATAATACTTTGATTAAATGAAACAAAAAAATTAAATAAAATTTTTCAATAGTATATGGGTATTAATTTCATTATGAAATTATAAATGTTTTTGTAATAGTATTATTACTTTACATTTTATCTTATTTTTTAAAAAACTACTTTTTAAATAATCATGATTAAATATTTACCAGAAAGAAAATACTTGTAAAATTTTTTAAGTACAAAAATTTTAACATAAAAAAAAGAAAATTGCTAAATATCGTCGCAGGTGATTGTCATCATACCAGCATCAGGGTGGAATTTCAGGCAAAATTAAAAATGGAATGAAACTTTGCCCAAAATTCCATTCTAATGCTGGTACGGGGATCATTATCTAGGTGACATTTAATAATACTATCTGAAAAAAATTTTCAAAGACAAATATAGGTCTAGTTTAATTTTCCTAGACCTCGGGGGTCTATATTTTTCATTCTGAACCAGGAGTCTAGGATAAGAATGCTCAACACGCGCAGTAATATATCACGTATCTAAATAATCTCAAATATAAAATATACAGTATTATGATTAAGATCTGAAAATTTATCATTCACACCCATATATATATAAAAAATAAAGACCAATGCAAGCAAACTTTATTAATATTTATGTAATTACAACAGCAAAAAACTATTGATTAAGATTTGCTAATTGTGCATAAAAATAAAGCTAATCTGCGTATTTTTTTTTTTTTATATTAAAAATTAGTAATAGGCTAAAAATTTACTTTTAAGATATTTTTTTTCTATTGATGTTTCCTCAGCCAATCCAAGTATTTATTTATAAAATTATATGTCAAGTTGGTCTCGTATTGCGAGTTGAATTTCCCAAAGGTCTAAATTGAATCCAGCAGCAAATCCTTGTAGAGGCATGATTGGAGCTCCAGTAGCGTTAAACCCTTGGTTTTGTGGAAGTAAATTTGGCGGAACTCCATCAAATAATATTGTTCCAGGAATATTCAATAAGTATATTGGAACGATAGGCCCATTGCAGGGAGGAAAAGGATTGTTATTTCGATCAGAACGTCCAACACCAGTAAAGTTTGCAGCAGGAACACCCATTCTGTTAAGAATATAGTTCTCAGTATTCGTATCAGGGTTTGCTGATCCAAAAGATATAACTTTAGTTGGAATTAGTGGAGTATTACTTGTACGATTGTATAATAAAGCAATTAATGCAATAGTATTAGTAGTTATATTAGTGACTGGATCAGTGACCGCACGAACTCCAAATATCTTGATAGCCAACACCAACTGAATTGTGGTTCGTGCATTAAAGTAGAGAATTGATGCTCGATGAAGATCAGGAAGGCTTTGAGATAAGCCAATTTCTATAACCATTGTTGGATATGGTGCACCATTGGAATTTGGTGCCTGCGCAGCTGGTGGCCTAGGACGGCGTTTTGGTGTGATATCAACATCAGGCCTTCTTTCAGTGTTTTGGTCCAAAATTAGGTCATGCTTAGTACCATAATAAAAATCCCGATAATTCCACCTGCCAAACAATACAATGATTGTTCCTGCTGTCTTTGAATGAGCAGCTAAAGGTACTTCATACGCTTTAATATTTCCATTATGTAAATATATCTGAACCGGAAACACATTATTTTCAATATAACGGAGATATTCTTTAAGTGATACATTTTCTTTTAAATTTATCTCCCTTGATCCTGTGTATCCTCTTTTTTCTCTTCTTCCTCTTCTTTTCCTCCTTTATGGACTTCTTGGAATGTGAGCAACCTTTCCTTTGCTGATTTAATGACTGCAGAGGATAGGTAAAGCCTTTTCCCTTGTACAGGCTGTGAAGGTAATAGCAAGTCAATAGTGGAAGTAGTAGACTGTTAAGAAAGTTGGGAAGATGGGGAGTAAAGGATAATAACGAACCCCTGAACCTAAAATTATAGCATTGGTTAATAGAATTTATTAGATCGGAAAACTATTAAGTATTAGATAGCTTTTTAAACTAGACAATTATTGTATTACTTTCGTATTTACATAATATGTTTAATAAATCTATTGCATTGAACTGCATAAAGTTAAAAAAAAGAAAAGAAAAGAAAAGAAAGAAAACTGTTAAGTACTTATATACCTTCTGTATTTTCGATATTGTTGGAACTCGAGGCCATAGTCTATATTATTGAGAAAGATTTTTTTTGTTAACTTTTAAAACGGTGATTTTTATATAATCATGATCGCCAAGCCACATATGATCTCACAATCACATGATATCAAAATCTTTTTTCACCTCCACGTGCTATAACATTTATCTTGGATATTGCTAAATCTCACTGGCAGTGATTGGTGATTGTCATCGGTTAATTCTGGCCAAACGTGATGATTCCGGCCAGAGTTAAGATACTTAAAAAAAAATTTTAAAAAATTTAAATAATATATTAAATAAATAGTTTGATCAAATTTTGAAAATATTTAATTAAAAATTTTTATTCAAAGTAAAAAAAAAATGTAAAAATCAAATTTTTATATTTTTCTTAAAAACTATCTACTGTAAATAACAACTCTTCTAACCTTAAAAAAACTTTTTCTGTTTACAACATATTAATAGTATTTATAATAATTAGGTTTTAAATATATACATTATTTATAGTTTGTATAACAGTTAATTCATTTAATCAATCTGAAATATTTTACATAATAATATATATTAAAATTTTACATATTTTTTTTTTTTTTTTTTTGAAGGCAAGATAAATTACAACCATTTTATTAGAGTAAATCAATGAGCAATACTCAGAATACATAAAGTATATTGGTATTGTAAATACAAGAAAGAAACTAAATCTAAAAATATCTCTATAACTTTCCTACCCAAACCGGTATTCGGTTACCCTAACGGATACTCCAGATGAATTGAGACAACTGCTTATACTGTCTCATCTAAAGGTTATTACCAAATACCTATCCTACTTGATCATAGCTTTACCTGCTGTATAGGTTATTCCTTGAAATAAGCCAATTCCTAATGGCCTAGAGACATCCTACTTTGCTTCAGTAAATCAAAATAACTACTTACCCAAAACTTTTATGAACTATCTTTTCTAATCCTTTCTAAGAATCTTTATTCTTGATATATTTATTATAAAAAATAAACAGCCTTATATCCTGTATATTCAAACTAATAAACCCCTACCACATAATCGACCCAGCATCCCAATACCTTCCGCACCTTTTATTTTTTTTATTTATTTTTCTAACAACTAATAATGATGTCACCTTAAGGGGCAAAAATAGAGATTACCACTATGAAACTAAAATCTAAGGAATGTATTATAACAAAAAAACCAATCATTAATAGATGATCAGCTATTAACCAAAATTTTCAGTATCCTCCTACTTCCACCAGAAGAATCGTTTTGCAGTAGTTCATGAAAATTTGCAGCCAAGAAAAGCAGACCTTTTATAGCAATATATGAAAAATTCAAAGCCAGTTTTACTATTTGTCTTCATGAGCCTAAAAATCTTGATATCCTATTACCTTTCCACCAACAAAAATAAAAAAAAAATTTTTAAAAGAAAATATTTACCAAACTTAAACTCCAGAAAAGCCTCTTCCTGCTACGTCAAACCTATGTGTTAATTCTGCAAAAAGTGCTAAACTTTCAAAAAAACTTCACGTTAGATCCGCTTCTAGGTCCTCTAAGAGCAGCCACAAGTTCAACCCATCTATCTTGTACAGGTAGAGGGTACCTGAGAATACCAAATGGCCTCTCAGGTATCAACTTAAAGAAAGACGTAGGTGACTGAAAGTTATTGTGAACCTGACTTGCAAAGAAACTTGGTGTACTGGAGACTATATTTCAAACTTTTTAAACCTTTCTAGTTAACTTCAGCAGTGTAGAGCAACTTTTTCTAAGAATAAAAGACTATTTTCTTAGAACAAACTGGCAAAAAGATCAACTTTTCTTTCCAAAACTTCTTTAGAAAAATGGCATAGGAATCAGCAGGAAGAATTGCCCCTTTCAAAATTTTACATATTATCATACTTTATAAAAAGTTATTGTATATTAATTTTTATTATTTTACTAGTAGTAATTTTTTATAATTAGTTTAATAAATAAAATTTGTTAAACTTAATAAATATTTATATATACTGTATATGAAATATTATTTTATTATAATGTAATTTGTATTTAAATTTCATTTTATACTAGTAAATTAATACTTATTTATGTAATTTTTAACAAATTTTATATAGACTAAGTTATTAAATTTAAGTGTTTAAAATAATTTTTGTTAAAAAGTTGTATCTGGTGTTAAGTCCAAAAAAAGTAGGAAAAGTTAGCTCAATAAATTTTTTTATACAAGTATTTTATTATTAAAAAAATCATTAAAATAAATAAAGACTTAAAAAACAAAAGTTTACTAAGGTCTATAGTATATTATTTAGAAAAAAAATTATATTATATTAGAACTGATTATTATTATAATTTTAATAAATAACATTTTAATTAGTAATTGAAAAGTCAGCCAAAAAAATGTAACATGGCCACTTATTGATATTGATAATAATCATATTGACTAATTTCTTTTCAAATAAAGACAATTATTTTATTAATACAGAGGGCAATCAAAATTATCTGGCCACTTTTTAAGATGAAATAACTTTATATTAATAATATAAATATAAATAAAAATTTAAGTTAAATATATTCATCATGACTTTGTCTATTAATTTATTTATAAATTTAATAATAAATTATATTTCAATTTGTGACAATAGTTGCTTTAATTCTATGAAACATGCTATTACTCAATTTTTAATAATATTCTAAAAATTATCTTTTTATGCATCTTTAATCTACTTTTCATTACTTTCACCAAGAACAATTAGCAAAGCATGCAAGCATAATATTATATAAGGTTTATAGTATAATATTTTANGAGATTATAGACTTCTTGCATAAACTTAAATTTATGTAAATCTATAAGGTTTGTGAAGTTAAAATTTAAAATTCGTATATCAAGGTTAACTCAGTATCTAGTGATTGGATTTTGATGAAATTTATACTAACAGATTCGTCTTATTGTGAGGAATCAGATGGTAGTAATTTCATTTTTGTAGGGTTGATATTCAATGCACAATTATAGTGTAATCATAACACTTTAAACTTTAAGACATTTTCATGTAATATCTTTTGATCCAGTGATCAAGAAATGCTGATATTTAACTCAATAGATTCGTCTTATTGAGACGATTCAAATGTGGTAAAATCATAACAATTTGATCGATATTGACTAAGATACAGTATTTTTAAATTTTGTTAAATTTTTTTAAAATTTCTGTTATTCAAGTCATAAAATTTGTATTATATGGTTTCATATTTCAAAGTATTCAAAAAAATATAAAGCATACATTAGAAGTTGTTTATCATGATTATAAATACAAAGTCACATGCTATTTATATTACATCAACATGTGATGATCTACATAATTTTAGTAAAACAAACTGGCCGAATAATTTTGATCGCTATCTGTATTAGATATTTACTTAATATAGTATAATAGTATGTAAAAATTTATAATAAAAGATAAAATTAATTTATCAAAAAACATATTAAAAAGATTTTTTTTTTTTTAGATTGAAAGCCATTATCCATAAAATAATTTTTATAAAATTGAATTTTAAATACTATATTTACTTCTAAGAAAAGATTTTTAACTAAAAATTTCAAAATTTGAAAATTTGGTATCAAAAAAATATTAATAATCGAAATTATAATTTTCAACCGGAATTAATTGTAACATCCTGAACAAGTCACTATTAATAATGATAATTGACCACTGCTGGTGAACTTTAGCAATACCCTAAAATAATTAACATAACCCTTTCCAATCTTTGACAATAAATATTTTAGACCAAAATTAGCAAATTCTTCGAAATCTATGTTAGATTTTGATCTCTCACGTTAAACTTTTTAATTGATGCAGCCTAACTTATAAATATATTAAAAAATTTATTACTTTGTTGAAAAAAATATATATATTTGATAATTTAAATTATCTTAGACAATGCGAGCCAAATAAAATTAACATAATGTATATCTAATTTCTTATTTTTTTTTGTAAATTCAATCTTAATTCTGGTAGAATTAGACTATTTTGCTTTTGCATTGATCATATACGCTGAAGACCCGATCGAGTATTGGTATTTTATATATATTTATGTGCAGTACTATACTAGATGGTAAATTTTAAAAATTCACAAATGATGCTGAGTAATAATTTCCCAAAAAAAGAGGATTTTAGAGAAAAATCACTCATTAAATGAACAAATCATAATTGACCCTAATATAATAATGATCAAAAGAGAATTAATTATATATCTATACTTTTGTTCCGAAATAATTATCAAATTCTAAAAATATGCCATTTTTTTTTTTGCGGAGATTCGAATTTTGTCATATTAATATTCTAATTTAGAATACATTCGACCCCACGTTGAGAATTGATCTAACTTTGATTCATTCATTTGATAAAGAAAAAAATTTATGTCAGTTTAGATCAATCGGTGCTCGGTGATAAAAAAAAAAAAAATGATAAAGTGGCTTGAATAGTAAGAATAATAATAGGAAGCAAAGTCCGAAGCAAAGTCAGTAGTCATAATGAATATTATGCAAACAAATGGTCACATGGTAGATCATAATAATATGAATCATAATGCGGGCCGACATATTGTAGTGCCTTCATTATTCAATCAAAATCCAAATATATTATATAAGATGATCGACCTGGAAATAAACCTAATAATTTTTTGCGGCGGAATTTGACCTAAAAATAGAGTTCATAGTATGAATGCTGAAATGTCATTTTAAGGTTAATAATATGACTGATTTGGGCTGAAGTATAATAAAAAATATGAAAAACTGCGGACAAGCTAAACGCGTAATTTCGACAAGAAATCGGGGATTATTTACTGGCATATAAAAAGTAATAATTTATTTTACGTACACATTTTAAGAAAAGAAATGTAAGATGTATAATATTCTTTTCATTTTGATAATGTTTTTATTTTTAAATGAGAAATCTTAATAAGCATAAAATTACTTTGAGAAAGTAAATAATTTCCCTATTATTGATTTGTTGGGTAAAGATTTCCGGAATATGATTACTATATGATTCCAGAATACTGAGTATTTACAACAAATAAGTGATAATCTTTTATAGTTGAATTTGTTTCATAAGGTTTTTCTTTTTTTGTCATTATATGGAATGTGAGTTCCGAAGATATTTAATATTTGTTAAATCAATCAGGTTTCAAAACGTCAAATGTTCATGTACAATAAATTTGATTTAGCTCAATTTGATTAGTTTATATTAAAAGTTCAAGTACGAATGCCGCACCCTTTACGTTCATATGTTAAAAAAGTAACTGTATACGGAATAAACGGAATGAATGAATTGTACTTATCAAGTTAAATATTTGTGTAAATAATAAATAATTCTTTGTTCTAAATTTTTCTCAATATAAACTAATTTGTCTAATTTGTTTTTTTTAATAATATTGGTTTGAATTATATTGTTGGGGGAATAAATAATTCTATCTTTTTACATGATATTCTTATCATTTTTCAATTTTTGTAGATGCGCGTAATGATTATTCAGCATTACATAATCGCGTATTTTTTTGTTAAAAAGATAATTATAATTGGTATTTGTCATATGAATTTCTAATAAAGTTATGTACCTTACTTTCCTAACTTTATGATAATTGTAATCTTTTGTCACATTTTTATTTTCATTACTAAAGTAACGATTGATAAATTTTCCTCCGAATAAAATAGTAACACAATAAATTATTAATTATTATTTACACAGAAAATTATTTCAATTAGGAATAAACAATAATATTTACAATAATTTAACGAATTATATTTCTTAAAAAAAAAAAATAAGATTTATATACAGTTCATATTGTACATACGTAATTTCGCGTTACAAGTAAAAAATCTTCACGTTTGATTGGTTGAGCTTATAACCAATAATATTCATGCACAGTTAAATTATAACAATATCATAACTTTTTAAATTGATTATTATTATTTTTAAATAATGATCTTTTAAACCAAAAAAAAGAAAAAATAGATCATTTTTATTAATATTTTGAATGGGTTGTATATTTTTAGTTTTTTTTTCATTTTTTCTATTTCTGGTTATTCATACAAAAAAACACTTGGAATCTTGGAGAATCTGGGAATCGGAATGCTTCGATAAGACAATTTCTGAGTAATAATTATTGTTTATTAAAATTGAGGTCATTTCACATCCGAAATTTGTACAAATTTGATTATCAAAAATTTCCTGATAAATTTTCTTGGCTATATTACCGAGAAAAAAGAAGTAAATAATAAATGTAAACAAATCGGCAGGATAAAATAAAGCCGTGAAAAAAATTAATACTTAAAGTAAAAAAACGGAATCAAAATTCCGTGTTTCGCGGTATCGGATTAAATTTTTTCCTCCGGATAAATTCGAAAAAGGAAAAAATTTTTTTTTTTTAAAAAAAAAAACATGGATTTTAATTCGGACATTATTTATTCAAACATAAATATTTTCCGAAGATCAATCTATAATGAATTTTTTTTTTTTTTTTTTTTAAAAAAACAATGAACGTGAATAAATAAGGAAATTAATTTAAAAAAATTTCTATTCATTATATTCATTTTTGAATGAAAAAAACTTTATGTACTTTGCCTCATTTAATGTTGTATTAAAAAAATCATATTTTTACTATTTTTTCCAATATAGAATTTATAATAAAAATTATAGTGATGACATCAATACACTATTTTTATACCAATTTTGCATAAAATTTGGAACACCATACCGTAGTTACCGTAGTAGAATTTGATCTTATCTAAAGTTTAGTCATCGTATTACTTAAACAATGCGGAGTAATTCCGTTCTATTCGTTTACAATCATTCAATTAAATTAAGGAGAATACTGCCTTCTAAAAAAAATTTTTTTTTGTTATTTCGAATTTAGAAATAATAATTATCCATTTTGAATGATTTTTTTTTTCTATTGTAAATGTGTGTAAAAATGCATCATGTGTTCAATTCTTTTAACTGTGGCGAACCCAATTTTTTTGGAAATAAATGAATGAATGTAACCGAAACTTCTCACAACGGTGGCTGATGTGGCTGATGATTGTGTAAAGATGGGGGGACTGAGACATGATGAGATGGGTAGATGCGGAAAGGAAAGGAACTGATAACTATTCTTTCGTAATGATGATATCTATATAAAAATTTTATTTTTAGTAAATTTGTCATCAATTTTCACACAAGCGCGCCGATATCGGAATCTTCTCAAGGAAGTATTCAAACATTTTAGAAGAATCGAAATTTTTAAAAAGAAAGAAAAAATAAATAAAATAAATTTGATAATATTGTTAATTTAAAACGAAAATTTATTGTATGTTTATATAAATATTGTTTTTTTTTAAAAAAAAAAAAAAGAAAATTTCTTTTTTTTTTTTCTTTTTAATGTTATTGTTAAAATGAATTCTTGCATAGAAGATTATTTCCAAAATCTTATTTATATTAATTTCCTTATGTGTCTACCCGGGAATTATCGAAAGTTAATATTTGTCGATTTTAAGGAAGATCATTGAACAAAAAAAAACCTGTTCATAATTTAGTTAAATAATTTGTGGCATACAACCGAACCGAATTGGCATTCAAGTTTTTTTTTGATACTTACAATTGTCCCCATTAATCGGTACGGAATTTTATCTCCAATTGAAAAAGAAAGTGTATTAAACCATAAATAGCAACATTAGTTATAATATCATATAGAACGAGAAAGCCTTCATTCTAAAGAAATTCTTGTGTTCTAGAAATGTAGTACGAAATTTTATTATGGGATAATAATCTACAAACAAACAATTCTGTTGTGTAATTAACGAACCGAATTGAGAGCAATTCAATGTAAAAATTTAGTATTACGAGTACTGCGCTTCGATGAATTGATTGATTAAATGAAAAAAAAAAAAAGCAAAATGACAATTAAAATTCATTAATTATATGATTTTTCACATACTTTTCGTATAAAAAATTGGAAAAGAAGGAAAATTTTTTTTTTTTAAAAAAAAAACAATCTATAGCTTTCTAAAAACAGATGACATCATTTGATGTATATGAATTATTGTTTCCATTCAAATTGATGAGTGATAGTTGCTAAATCATTTTTTGTATAAAATTAATTAGATTAATTAATTTAATTAAAAAATTTTATTATTATTATTTATTTATTTTGTTAAACAATTAATTGTTTATTGTTTACAATGATTAAAAAAACTGTCTTTAGGCGTATTTTTACGCATTAAGGAAATATCGCGACTTTTATTAAATATCCAATAAAATTGAAGTGTTTACTAAAGCGAGCATACAAAGAATAACCTAATTGAGGAATTACGCGTCCCTTTTAACAAAAATGACTGTAATTCCATAGGCAATTCCTAAAAAAAGATTAAAAGATGAAACATTACACTAATCTCTCGTACAGATAGATTCTAGATGAGGAGATATTTTTTTTTCTGTAGTAAATGTAATAAATATGTAATAAATATAATAAATGTAATAAATGTTTCACATGTAATTAACACGCGTAAGATTAAAAAAATGTTGTTTGAAACAAGTTTTTTCAATTGTTTGATCTTTTTCTTGAAACAGAAAGGAGAATCCAAATGACAAATGTGTTTTTAGTAATTTATATTTTACAAATAAAGTATTAATTAGTAAATTGGAACGAACAGATGTGCTACAATCAAAGAATAGAAAAGATGAAAAAAGGAGAATTTCTTACATTAGAATGAAATATTCACAAGAAAAGATCATTTGTCTCCTTTTCTGTATCATATCCGTTGTTTTGATAATAATAATAATGATAATAATAATAAGAATCTAGAAGAATGCAAACTTTTCTTATCTTTTCGCATTTTCAAATCATTTTTAGTAATTAATAGATGGTACCAAATGGATTTTTTTTTTAAAAGTTTGAATCAGGCGTAATTATCTTTTTCGCCCAATTGACTTTTTGAGTTACAATAATTAGTTTAAACGAAAT
This sequence comes from Glomus cerebriforme, assembly GCA_003550305.1. Taxonomy (NCBI): domain Eukaryota; kingdom Fungi; phylum Glomeromycota; class Glomeromycetes; order Glomerales; family Glomeraceae; genus Glomus; species Glomus cerebriforme. Next base: position 183,987 of record QKYT01000048.1, on the reverse strand, counting down.
CATGCCATTTACTTAAAAGCAAACATTTTTCGAAAATCAGAAAACAAGGATTGCATTGTGTTACTAATTAATCTATTATTATCTAATATTAGCTAATATTAGCTAATATTAGTTAACCTAGTACAATTAATCCTGGGAAAATGAGGATATATTTCTAGATGAATTTCCTTTTAAGATGAAAAAGAAAGAAAGAAAGTCTTTATTTATTTATTCTTTAATTCATTATATATATATATATATAAAAAGAATGTAATACAATAAATAAATACATGTGATAACAGGATGATGGTAAATACTGGTAAACCCCATTATTTCTTTCATATTTACTAGACGGCACATGGGTATTTCTATTATTTCTATTAGAAAAGATTATCATATATCAAGTAAGCGGCTTGCTTTTAGTTTACAAAAAACCGGCATTTCTTATTGAACTTTACTATAAACTTATAATGAAATGTTGATTATTATTTAATAATGAAAAAAAGAGATCAAATGATGCATCAAATGAGGTTAAATGAGTAATAATTAGTTTTTTGTTTACCGGAAAGTAAAGGGTGTTGTAAACAAATCATGTTTTAATCCGCGTTGAAATATAAATCTTTTATCATACATGTTTTCAAACAAAGTAAAATTGTCGGATATGAAAAAAATTTTTTTTTCTTAGCAATTGTATCAAGTACCAATGAAATGAAAGTTAAATTAAATGTAATAATTTAATTTAATTTAAAATGTCCTCATTTTGAAAGATAAGGAAAAACTAAGTACCGATAAACCGAAAATATTACCTCTAGCCACTTAATATATAACCAAGAGCCAGGTAAGGATTTAATCAAAAATTATTATTTGGTATCCAATCATCTTAAAGCATATATAATATTACCATATAAAATAAATTTTTTTTTAAAATTAACGCCACAACTACTATTGATGATCATATTTTAATAAAAAAATATATGTGAAAATATTATTCTATAATTCTATTCAAATTTACTGTACATACCAAATCCGGATATTACTCTATAAAACATTTACACAATATATATAATATAAAAAATTTTTTTATTTATAGTTCAATTAGTTCATGTATAATTTTCAAATAAAAAAAAAATTTCATTTTTTTCTTTCTTCAACTTTAAAGACGGATGTAAAATTTTTTTTTTATTTTTTTATAAAAAAAAAAAAAAAAAAAAAAAAAAAAAACGCCCACGCAATCTTATCACATGACAAAATTTCAAAAAAAAAATATAAATAACTAAGAGCGCCCTTTCGTTTCTCAGTTGTGCTGGGAGCAAACAAATCGATTTATTTTTATTATAAATATTCATTATTTTTTTTTTTCTTATTTAACTTGTTTTTTCACTCCTCAAGCAAATGCATTCTTATTATTATTACCCAACAACACAAATAAATTCTTTTGATTTATACGACGAGTGTGGTTTTATAGAACAGGAATCTCCTTTTGATGTATCCAGTCTTATAAATTCACCTCTTTCTTTAGATAGTGAATCCGGTAACATGACATCTTCTTCCGTCGAAACATCGCCCGTATTAAACCAAGATCCTTCCCCAGTAGTTCTTATTAAACCTCCTTTCCCACCTACAATTAATATCGATGACTTAGTTACATCCAAACCTAATGGTGATAAACCTAGTAAATCATCGAACGCATTTATTATTTATCGTAAAGCTTACGTAAAAGAACTTCACTCAAGAGGGATTAATCTTCAAATGACACAAATTTCACCCATGGTATCTGAATCATGGAAACAAGAACCAGAAAATGTTAAAGCTGAATATAAACGACTTGCTGAAGCAGCAAAAAGACGTTATAAAGAGATGTGGCCATCAAAACAAAGACGTAGACAACAAAGAAAAAATCAACAACAACAACAACCACTTCCATCATCACTTTTTATCGATCATTCGAAACCATCAAATGAATTAGGATTAAGTAATTTAACTCAAACACCACCACAAAATACGATTGATATGAATCAATGGGATTTTTCACAAACTTCTCTTTGGTCTCTTGGTGGAAATAATCATCATCAAACGATTTCACCTTTACAAAATCTTACACTTGATCCAATGTTATTAAATTCAAATGATGGACTTTATAATAATAATAATAATACACAAAGTGGACTTATTTCTCCACCTTTAAAAAACGAACTTATTAATTCGAGTAGTACAGAAAATTCGCCGTTATTAAATTATCTTATAAACAATAATAATGAACGTGGTATTAATCGTAGTATGCCCGTACCTAACGATCATAAAACAGCCTTAATGGAATATCATCAACTCATGACAAATTGGCATAAAGATTTAAGACGACAAGAAACTCATCCATACAAAACATTTGCGGACGCCGCGAGCGTGTCATTTTTCGCACTTCATTTAGTTTAATTTTATTATATTTTTTATGTTTATTTCTTTTATTATTATTTTTTACTATAAATACTTTTTTTTCATATTCATTTTTTTTTTTACACGAATCATCATATATATAAAAATAGTATCATAAAAAATAATTATTATTTCGGAATTATTTTTCTATTATTTGGATGGAAAGGACAATTTTATTATTTACTATAATAGGTTTTATATATATATATAAAACAAAAAAAAAAAAAAAAACAAAAAAAAAAAAATTATCGATATTCAAATGTACGTAGAAATTTTTTTTAGATTGTTGTGTAAATATTCTTATTTTAAAAAATTTTTTTTTTGTTATTCGAACAAAAAAAAGAAATTTTTTTACACAAACATAATACGCGTTTATCTACCAACTCTTTTATAATATATGTATATAAAAAACAATGTAAGATTTTATTTGACTATTAATTAAGGTCGAGTTTTTTAAAAATAAAACGACTTTAAATAGTCATAACCATTTAGACTTTTATTCTATATAGTTAGTGTAGCTATGAAATAAGTATGCAAAAAAAAATTTATTATATAAAATATAATTTTTTTTTTTTTTTAAAAAAAAAAAAAAAAAAAAACTTTAAAAATTTAAATCCCCTAAGCAATTAAGAATTTTTTTTTTTTAAAGATTATAAAAATATACTATAAAATTTTCTTGGCGGTTATCATTTTCGTTCATATAAAAAAAAATATATATTTTTAGATTTATTCTATGATTAGACGTTTTTTTACATCAATGTACATCATGTAACGGGAGATAAAATTTTATCCGCCCGGAATCGATTAAATAAATTAAATAAATTTATTTCGTATTTTTTTTAATTTAAACTGTAAATAGATCTATCGGCACAAATACGTATCGTTGGAATTAGATGATCACCTGCCAAGTCATTACGCGGATCCTTTACATTTAATCGACTATTAATAAACAAAGTTTTTGTATGACTATTTTTGGTTCAGGGTTCAAAGGAAAAAAAATTATTCGTATTGGTACAAAATATTTTAGTATGCATAAAACTTAAGCATAATAGTGTCATTTTAGTACCATCATCAAAAGGGAACAACGCAGAACGTTCTTGAATTAACACAAACAATATTTTTTAATAATTACATTATCTATAGAAACATTGATTGATTTCCAAAAAAAAGGATTAATAATATGAAAAAAATTATTTGTTTGTTCACAGATAATAAAATTTCCTTACTTGTCTATAATTGGTAATTAAGTTTCGCAGTTTAAACACCGTAAATTTATCTGTTATTATATTAAAAATCCGCAGAAAATCTTTTAGAATATTTCATTTAGTTGACTAACACATTTTTAGTTATTTCTTTGTTTCTATGAGAATTCCAAAATATATATTATATATCCATATATATTCTTATAAAAAAATAAAAAGGATACACGTAATGAATGTTTAATCTTTCGGGATATTTCCATACATTATCCTACAATTTTACGGATTATCCGATCATTAACCAAGTGACCGCAGTAATAATTACCATATTTAGGTTTTAAAGTAAAAAAAAAATAATTTAATTTAAATTATCTTAGATTAATTGTAAATACTAATTGAATAACAGATAATTGAATTTGGGTTCATATTCTCTCCAAAAAATTCTGATAAACTATAGAAATCCCGTACATTCTCTTCAAGCCTCATTTAATAATATTTGTAATCACTTAAAAATTTCCCTAAACTTTTTTCATTATGATAATGAAAAAGGAACTTTTCCTCTTCTTGATCTTTTGCTATTCTTTAAAAAGATGATAGAATACGATTTTGTGATGCTGCGGGAATTCGAAATTCCTATCTAGCCGAATTTATAAGCTCGGTTAAATTCTCCCCCGGTTCACCCTTTTAGTCACACACAATATCTAAAAATAATTTCCTGTCAAAATAAACCAGTAACAAAAATTTCACATGTGCATTTTAGAATATTATCATGGAACAGAATTACTATTCTTAGTTAATTATCATAAATAAACTCACAAAGTCGCATCTTTTACTCCGACGGATCAAATTTTACCGAGTTAATATGAGATAAAAAAGATATAATAAAACAATAATAATTAAAATATATTAAAAAATTATTTATTGTTTTTTAGTGTAACGCACAAGTACATTGTTTAAATATTTTCCCATAGTTGGTATATCGTAAAGCGAAAAAAAAAAAATATTTTTTTTTTATTTATGGTTATAAATCAATAATGTTTATCATCTCACTCGGCTTATCCGTATTAAAAATAACGCAGTCAATGACATCAATGAAACATTCTTTTTTTTTTCTTTCTTATTGAATAAAAAATCTTTGAATGCCATCTTTACTACATTTATCATGATAAATTGGTTCGTTGTTTCGATATATTTGGACTGGATTTATATATATATATATAAACGTACAAATTGTCTTTGTATATTTTTTTTTTTTTAAAAAAAAAAAAAAAAAAAAAAAAATACATTAAACAAAATAAGTTTAGCGTATATTCTATTTAGTTAAAAAGAAATAAAACAAACACATGATGAAAATAAAAAAAAAGATCAAAAAAAATTCCTTATAAGTTTTAAACCACGTTTTGGATTTGAACGGTCCATAATTTGGTAATTTTCTTTCCGATAATAGTCATAATTAATAATCTAATCAAAAAAGAAATTTCCCGAGATGAACAAGATTATAAATTAAATGTAAAAACATTTCCATTTCAAGAAAAGATGAACTGGTTAAAATACGAGATTGTAAAATTAAATAAGGAAAGGTAAGTGAAAGTAAGAGTTTACGCGTTAAGAACAACTATTACTGCGGATTGCGCAATTAACATTATGCAAACTCAAGTGTATAAAGTATAAAAAAAAAATGCACGCGCAATCATATTATTGTACTTCTTCAACAATCAACCTATTTGTGGTATGGTATTAAACTTTTTTAATTAAATAAAACGTCATATATTAAATCCTTCACATTGTCAATATACCTGAAATGATTAATTTAAATTTGTAATAAAGTTTAAAGAATTTCTAATTGGGTGAAATATGATCCATTTTAGTTTCATTTAATAAACGGAAAAATAATTAATTTGTCGTACTATATAAAAAAAAAAAAATTGTTTAGTTTTCCCGCCAAACCCGCCATGCTGTGTGAACAACGGGTAATGAATGTTGTAAATATACCGAGGCTTCCTCTTAAAAAATTTATATGTACCGCCACTTATTCTAATCGAGTGCATTATTATTTACTTTAATCTTTATGTTGTAAAGCCACTTTTTTATTACCAGGAATATGAAATGAAAATCTCCCGATCATTTACCGTGCGGATTACTGTTTGATAACTAAATTAAGTTCCCTATTGTTCTTATTGTACTATGCTGACATAATTATTGGCGCAGGGTATCATTTACCATTATAAGGTAAATATGGTTCTTTAATTCTTGGCAAAAGAAAAAATTTTTTTTTCTCTTTGGAAACATTCATTTTTCTCTTTTGAAGAATCCATTTTTATATATATTTTTTTATATTTTTGATCACATTGACAGAATTCTGAAATTAAATTAGGGGAGATAAAGGGAGGACAAAAGGGGTCATGGGTTTATTTAATACATAAATTAATTATGTGATGATAACTCCGATAATTCTTTTATTTATTTTTACTAAAATTATATGCCATTTTCCTCTTTTTAGGTTTTTTAATAACTTTATAAACCCAAAACCTTGGTAAAAACAATAAGAATATAGAATATAAACGCGTGAAAATTTTTTAACGATTTTGGATAAATATTAATTCATTTCAATAAGTATTGAAAAAAAGTCTTTATCCATTATATATATATATATATATATATATATATATAATTAACAATTATTCCGAGTTAAAATGATTTCCTTCTTGGTATAATGTTATAATAATAGATTTTCTTTATTTATTATTTTCTCCGATACAAGCTATATTACTTGTATATTACTTGTATAGGACCAAAATGAGAAGAAAAAAGAAATGTATAAGTTACATAAATGGAAAAA
>QKYT01000048.1:101211-149591 GCA_003550305.1 Glomus cerebriforme | reverse complement strand
AAAGAAATGACAGAATTGTTTATCAAATATATGTAATATGTAATGCATTTTTCCTTTAATGTATATAAACTCCTTAAAAAAAAATTCCAAAAATGTGCAATATATAGCCTAAGAGTCAGTTTTGAAATTCTAACATACAAACACTAGATAAAGCTTGAAAGAAAATGAAAGAAAACAGTAAAAAAAAAGATTGGAGATTATTTGATNATCTAAATTATATTATTAATTGGTGTAACTTGGTGTAACTATATTCAAATCTTATAATCAACTATGCCGAAACTATGGATAAACCTATTATAGAGGTTTCGGCAAGTTTCGGCAGTTTNGCAATTTTGACAGGTTTCGCAGTTTTGGCATTTCAGCATTTCAGCACTATATAAGAGGTTTCACCTTTCGGCATTAGGCCAAACAGGTTTTGGTAAGCAACCTTAGTCAAATATTTTAATAATCTTTATAATAAAATTTAAATAAGTTTAGTAAGCAAATTTGCCTGTATTACAAATAAAGATTAAAGACTTTAAAGTTTAATTATATTAAAAAATTTTTATTTTTTTATTTTTCAATTTAGCAATTTACCAAATTTGTTTTAGTAAATACAAGTAATTTAGGCTTAATTTTAAAATATTATTGATTTAAATATTAGAAAATAACTAAACTTGAAATTATAACTTTTCCTTTTCTTTTTATTTGAATTTTTAATTAAAATATTAATCTAATAGTATTTTGAAAATAAAATTATATGTAAATTTATTATTAAGTTAAAAAATATAGTTATTTAAATAGTTTTTGAGAAATTTTCAAAATTTTGGTTTTATAATTAAATTGCATTTCTTATGTTAAATTTTTTTTTAAAACCAAAAATTTCCAAATTTTTATACAATTAATATCTAATTATACATATTTTATATATTCAGTAAAAAAAAAGTTCGTTTTTTTTTTAATTTTAGGAAAAAGGGAGGGAATTATACCCCTGATTCCTAAATATTATATGTATTTTTTTTTTTTAACAAATTAATAAAGATATTATGTGAATCCTATAATTAATTGTTTAAAGATGAAAGAATGAGATTTCTGATTGTATCCCTTTGTAATTAATCCAATAGATGTGTAAATTTAATTATATTTAAAAAATATCAAAGCATAATCTTTATAAATTTATTAAAAGTAGAGAGTTTAGCTAATTTTATTAAATGTTATTTAAAATTATAAATATAAAAGAATCGATAATTTTAAAAGTTCAATAAATATAATTTATTTGGTATAATCCGCATAACTTTATGACGATTTCATAATTATGGAATGTATGATCACTTCAAAAATCACAACATAACTACTCCTACTTTATCACTTCCCATTCCCTTACAGCGCCAATTATACATATAATAATTCAAAAATCCGTCTCCAGGTCCGAACTTAAGATCGTCAATGAATAATTTATTTTCCAAGAGATCAAGACAATTGAAAACATCAACATTTTTCTATTTATAAAAAGAAAAAAAAAGGAAATAATAAATAATAAGAAACTATTTTTAATAAATAAAATTATATAATAATGGATACTACAAACCAATTTCGCTAATATCAATGCATCCTTCATCAATCCCTGTAGCCTTCCTTTTATCGCCTTTTCATCAGATTCCTTTACAGCATAATAAAATAAATAAACCGCATTTATAGTTTTATGTACTTGATGACCAATAACCGAGGATGGCAGATAATAAAATGAAAAGAAATCAGTCAGCTTCTTTGTTTCAGGGTCCTATAAAAAATTAAAAAAGTAAAATAAATGTTGTTAAGCCTCCGTATAATCACAAAAAACGAACTTACAAAAGATTATGACAATATATTTACTTCGACTACAAACGACCAAATGACCTTATCTTTCGTTAAAATCCAATGTTTGATTTCATCATCAGTCTTAAACACAGGCACAAAATTAAATTTACTCATGTATTCATTTAACAATGTTCTGATTTCAGGAACATCTTTCTCTACCATTGATCTAAGACCAGGTGTAGATGTTTCGGTAGGTAGCTTAAACTTTTTAATTAAACGCGATAATGTAGTATTAGGAGGTAAACGCGAAAAGTTGGTATCAATCAGTTTTTTGGGATTGAGAGATCTGTGATAATATCTATAAAAAAAAAAGAAAAAAAAAAAAAAATCAAAATATTTATTGGGAAAATAACATTTAAAAAAACAAGATATTTAATTATAGCATACCGGGCCTTAGAAATGGGTTTTGGAAGAACAACACCAGCTGTATATACTGCTTGAAATATTCCTTGTAAGTGAGAGCGTCGTGTAATTTCTTTGATCAACACGGGTGCTAGTCGTTTACTTCGAAGTTTTTTATGGACACATAGAAAATTGATTTCGACAAGATGCTGATGACTTTCGGGATTAAGTGAAGTAGAAAACAAAAGAACATCAGTATATCAATTTTTTGATAATAATTAAATTAAATAACTTACGAATTGTAAATTCGAATATCCGCTGGAATACCACTAACGAATGCAACAAGTCGTTTATTAGCAGAGACGCGAACACCTACGTGCCAAGTTTTTAAGTAACCCGGTGGTTGAAGAGCCCTTTATCATAATAAAAAAAGTTAAAACTGTTTCACACAAGCACGTGATCTAATGAGGGAGAAATCTTACCATTTTAGAAAATCACCAGAATAGTCGAAACGAAACATTGCATCGTCATCTTCGACATAATTATTTGTCAAGAGAGTGTAGAGTTCGTTTAGCTAAGATAATCCGATCCACAACACATCTTTAAATAATTAGAAATAAAATTGGATTACTAAACAAGAGCAATGAAGAAATGTTTACCTCGCTTTCATTATTCAATTCTAGAGTTACCCATTCAAATTCTTTGGGCAAAACATATGGTTCTTTACGAATTTGATCATATGGAGTATCAGGCTCTATCGGTCCATCTTCTTCAATTGTTTCATCTATGAAGTAATTAAATTAATAATGAACTACAATTACAATCATTCAAGTTATACTGCAAGGATTTTACCATGCTTTGGGACAGGTTGAGTACTCCAAAACTTGTGCGAACTCATATCTTTTTGTTTCTGTGAACTACTAGCACTAGGAGGTGGCTGTATTGCCTCACGAATTGCTAGCTGATTCACTAACATTCTCACTTTTTCTTGTAATTCTTTTTGTTTGGCAGCGGTATCTTCTAAATCCGCTTTTGATCCACCAGCAGAAATTTTGGCAGCTTTCTTTTTCGCTTTTTTCATATTCTTCTTTTCTTGTTTAGCCCGCATTTTATCAATGGTACTACCTTCACCCTCACCATCAAAAACATGATCATGTTCTTGCTCGTCCATTTTGAACTTTTAAATTTCTGGACTGGACAAGTATTGTCAGGGTAAGGTCACCAAAACCTTGAAAACTCCGTTATCCATATTCTTTTTCTAGAATCGCCCATCTTTTTTTAACCAATGATTGATCGTTAATTACGGTGGATCAAACTTTTGATCTGCTTGCATAAATGATCTGTTTCACAAATTAACGTTAAGTCACAACACGACACAATGTTTCAAAGTCTTTGGATTCGCAACGCTACTTTCATATTATGCCATGACTGACACGTGAAAATCATGTAAATTCCGTCCTAGACTTGATAGTATTTTATACTTTTTACTTTAAATAAAGATATCGTAGATTGCGCCGTTTGTGATTTTTATTTATTTTTTCTGTTTGAATAAATTTTTTACAACTTTGGTATAATTTCATATTAAAATTACAAAGATATATTTCAAAAAGCAAATTATAATTAGCATAAAATAAAATAAGAATTAGATGTCAAAATCTTATATAATTATAAAATCACCTTTACAAATTTGACTATATTAACCAAAGATTATAGCATAGAAAAATCCGAAATATTAATCTGAAATTAATGTATAAAACACTTCGTTAGATGTAAAAATAAATCAAATAAACTTCTATAAATACTAATTATAAAACTCATTTCATAGTAAATGAAAAACTAGGAATAATAACTATACACAAGTCAGATAAAAATGATGAATTGTTCATAAAGAAAAAATATTTATTTTGGATGGTAACATAATTCAAGAAAGAAAGCAAAAGAATAACATAAATAGAATCTTTTTTTTTTTTGAATCATGCATAGTGTCCTACTTATTAAACTTATAATGCAATCAATCCTTCACTAATCTCTCAAACTTGCTGCCATCTTTGTGATGCTATTGACGATAAATCAGCTTGAAAATCATATTGCAAAAAAAAACAAAAAAATTCACAATAAAAAAAAACCTCTGTCAACTTTCATTAAATAACCCTTTACCTCCAAGTTTTCGTAAAATAACTTGAAAATTTTATAAAGCCAAGCTCATCATTGCGCATTCTGAGAATTCGTTCTCTCCTTCTCTTTTATATAACTTTTTAAGAGCTCTTCCAAGGCATTATCTTGTTGATCAACTGCAATTTGTGTTGCTTTCCTGGCTAATTCCCAAATCCAAAGTTTTGCTGCGTCATTATCTAATTGCTTTATATCTGTGTCACCTTTAAACTTTTGAACTGCAGTAGCAATATCACGTGCAGGAAGTTGGTGATTTGGATATTTCGCCTTCAATAATTGTCGCTGGGTCGTGACACCAAGATTTCCATGGAGAGTATAAAATTCGATGTCTTCAAGTACAGCTTTTGGCAAATTACGATTCTTAGGTGCTGCTGCCTCCAGTACACTTCGATACCTTGGTGAAACTGTGTGAGTTGTCGATGCATGTGTTGATGGACGAGTTTCTCGCGTTTGTTGATTGAGTACATGATTATGTTCATTTACAAAAGTGGTAACAGTTATATGTGTGCTAGTCTTGGGGAAAGAAAGGTTGATATGCCACCCACATTCAATACGCTTTGACGTCCTGTTACGTTGTTCAGATAAGGCTGCCTTTTTCTTTGGCGTGTATCGACCTCCATGTTCACAATCATACGTCCTTTTCCTAACCATTCCCATTTCGTCTCTCTCAACACGTTTTTTTCTAACAACAAAACCTTGCTCACGTCCATATACTTCAAGATATTCGTCAACATGTTCCCAATTTTCAAAGGTTGTACCAACAGTCAAAATTATACCTGAACTAGTGGCTCCAACGTCAGTTGAAACAAAGGAATTGTCTCTAAATGCGCTAGGACTTACAGTAAAGCTGGAATCGTGAGAAGGTACCGGAGACACTGGAACTTCCTGGTGGCTAGATCCGTCTGGCTGAGCAACAATCGCAATTGTTGCTGAGCTAAAATCTTTGTCAGTTGGCCGCGAAAGAGACAACATATTTACATCTTGGTCTCGACTTTCTTCGTAATTCATATTTAGTATTTCAAGAGAGAAATTAGATAACTTTTTAAAATAACTTTCAATGGTAAGTTATTAAACAATGCAGCTAGATGTTGAACAAATATGATTGGGTATTATTTGCTATTTATATAGGGGATGACGAATTGAGAGATTTCGGAATCATAAGTCCGAGATGCCGTATTTAATATCACATGATTTCCTAAATCTCTGTGATACGTAACGTACTTGTGATAATTAAGGTCATCTGATTTAATTTGATGCATCAATCTCAACTTTTTTTCCTTAATGGCTACGATATTTAAAATAGCAAAAGCAGCTGCTGATAACAAGGATGAGGCTTCCGCTGATAAAAAATCAGTTAAAAATAAGCAAAGAGTACTAGCGTTGTCTTCAAGGGGAATTAATTACCGGTATGCTTTAAAAAATGATCGTGATCTATAAATTTTTCAACTAATTCAATTTGTATCAATTAGCCAAAGGCACCTTCTGAATGACTTAGAGGCACTTTTCCCTCATTTTAAAAAAGGTTTGATGTCAATGTTAAATTTTTAAATTTTAATCTAATTTTTCGCAATTAATTCTTGATTATCTTTTTGGACAGATTCAAAGCTTGATACAAAATTCAAGCTTGGAGTTCTTAATGAACTTGCTGAGTTAAATAATTGTAATAATTGTGTATTTTTTGAGGTTCGTAAGCGTCAGGATCTTTATATGTGGACAAGCAAGACTCCAAATGGCCCAAGCATTAAATTCCATGTTCAAAATAGTGAGTTGTTGATATTTGTCTTTGTAAGATCGAAATGGTTAAATAATTTCATAAATTAACTTTTTTTTTAACTCCCAAGTTCACACAATGGATGAACTCAAAATGACAGGGAATTGCCTTAAGGGATCACGTCCTATTCTTTCTTTTGATAAAAATTTCGAATCAGAACCTCATTTAATCTTGATTAAAGAAGTCTTCACTCATGCATGTATTATTTTATATATTTTATATCATTGAGTTTGAAATATTGACATCAATCATTTATCAGATTTTTGGAGTTCCAAAGGGGGCTCGTCGATCAAAACCATTCATTGACCATGTCATATCATTTACCATAGCGGATAATCGGATATGGTTCCGAAATTTTCAGGTTCTTAGAGGAATCTTTTTTTTTTTAATTAAAATTCAAATCCAATATATAAATAATTATCCTTCTATTGATCAGATTGTTGAGAAAGACTCGACAGATCCCAATAAAAAGATCAATGACAAGGACGTTTCTCTTGTAGAGATTGGGCCGAGATTTGTTCTTAATATCATTCGTATATTCGAAGGCAGTTTTTGTGGAGCGACTGTTTATGCAAATCCCGAATTTATAACTCCAAATCAGGTACATGAGATGACAAGATTTTGTGTTTGGAACGATTTTTGTCTATTATTCTTTCTTAATAAATATTGCCATTACTTTATTTATTAAGATTCGACACAGCATTAGTATACAGAAAGCTGCTCGATATAAAAAGAGAAAGATAGCACAGAGCGAAAGACAATTGAAGATTGCAAATATTGATATGTCAGAGGATTCAACGAACGAAAGTAATGAAGATTAAAGTCTTCGCCATTTATTACTTAGTTCGTTTTTTCTTTTTATCATTCGTTATTATTTTTTTTGCTAATCATTAGAATGATAAACAAAGTCAGGTTTTACTGATTATGATAAGACTAGACTAATAAGATTATAATTAAATTTTAAACAAAAAGAGCGACTTGAAATGATACATTATTATTATTCAAAATTAAAAGTATTTCGTTTGAATGGACAACATTATGATTATTAAAAAGAGTTCACTAAGGAGTATTACTAGTTTTATTCGAAGGAGTTTAAGTTTCATTCAAAAGACTAATATAGTGGAGCTTTACATTGAAGGCACCAGAGTTGCTTTCCAGACAGCGCTTATTACTGTACCTACATCCAGCGGTTCAGTGATTTAGTACAGTATTGGCAGCGTAATAAATAAAAATTGTTATATAATTTATTTAGATTAACGCATTATTTAGCCTGATCGTCATTTTCTGTTGAATCGGATTCCTCCCCTTTAGCAGGATCTACATTTGCCAACAAAAATTCCACCACTTTTTCATGATTATTCTGTTGAGCTTCATACATTGGAGTTCTTCCTGCTTTATTTTCGATCTTTAAAAATCATCGTATAATTTAGTATAAATGTTAATTTAAAACGGAATTTAAAAAATTATTCATGATACCTTTGCATTTGCTCCATTTTTTATTAATAATTCGACTACTTTCTCATGACCATTTAAAGCGCTCCAATGCAACGGCGTATTTCCTGAATCATTTTGTGTGTTTACAACTCTTTCTAACAATGATCCCAATGCTTGTATTATGAATTCTACGATCTCTATTTAAACACATTTGAATTAATTAAAGATGCCATGAATTCGATAAAACGTTAAATAATTATACTGACCTAAATGTCCATTAGCACTTGCCATATGCAAAGCAGTATTTCCAAGGTCGTCCTTTAATTCAAGGTGTGAAACAGGATATGAGTTCATCATAGTCCTCAATTCCTCTAATTCACCATAACGTGCACATGCTATAATTTCTTCGATGACCTCTTCTGATAATGCAGAATACGTCGTTTGAGCAGTCGTATCGACTACCAGCATATTATAAAACCTTATCAAAAAAAAAATTCAGATTATCCGAAAATCGAAAAATTTAGAATATTTATATGCCTCAGGTTTTCCAAAAATAGAAATCGCGAACTCACGAGGCGACGATCTTTTGTTAATCTAAATATTCTATTAAGTCGAAAATATAAGCTACCAAACGATTAAATTATTTGCGGCAAATTTAAATAAATGGCGGGCTTAAAAAGTAAGTTTCTTTGTGTTGTTTATCTTTATTCTCTTTTCTTCTCTAATGATAAAGCTAATATTATTTTCTTTTCGAATATATACTTAGCGTACGTATTGTCAGGAACTGATTTTAAAATGCAATTAAACTTATTTTTGAATATATTATTCTTATATAGCATTATAGCTTTAGCTTTTGTTCTAGCTTGCGGGTTCTTACTCGTCATTTTGTCTGGAGCATTATATCAGTAAGTCAACTTTAAATAATTTTTTTTTTTTTTTTTTTACATTTAAGAATGTTAAATTGTTTCACAATTTTCATTTTTCATTTAGAAACTGGTGGCCATTGTTTGTTGGTGAGTAAAATTTGTTGTTATGTTTGTTATGTGAATTCCAATATTAAATCGATTTATATTTTTTTTCGTGATAGTTGCAACATATGTATTAGCACCTTTGCCAAATTTTATATTTTCAAAATGTGGTCCTAATGAATCAATATATTCAGAGAATACTGGGTAAATATTAAAGTATTGTATTATTTGTATTATATATAATATTTATTTCAATATATATTTGTAAAATAGTAATGGATATAAAGATTTTGGACAATTCTTGACAGCAATTTTAATCGTTACTGGGGTTTGTAAGTAATAATTAAATAATCATGAAATAAATTTATTGGATTAGCAGTTAAAAAAATTGTCTTTTATATATAGGCTTACCAATTGTTCTTGCACATTCTAATGCAATAACAATTCCGGCAATGATTATGAGCATTGGAGGTGGTGCTTTGGTTTATTCGACAAGTAAGTTCTATATTAGAAAATATGAAAGCATTATTTTTGATTAATAATATATTAAATATATATGATGTTTTTTTTTAAAAAAAATATATTGTAGTTATTAGTTACACTCACTTCTTTGCTAATGAAGGGGATGATTTCTAAAAGGATTTTAAATTCTTATCGTCTCTACATTCTTTATTTATAAGGAAAATAGAATGGAATACGTGAATTTTTTCTTTGTATTTAATAACAACTAATAGTATTTTTACACATAATATCTAAAGCTGAATTTATATATATAACATGTTTTGAATCATTTTATTATATACAGTATAGCATCAATTCAAAGTATTAATAAATGGCATTTTATGAAAATTTCACCCAAAGTAACGATTTCATTGAGTAAAATT
This sequence comes from Glomus cerebriforme, assembly GCA_003550305.1. NCBI lineage: Eukaryota > Fungi > Glomeromycota > Glomeromycetes > Glomerales > Glomeraceae > Glomus > Glomus cerebriforme. The sequence goes on along the minus strand of QKYT01000048.1, from coordinate 140,184 downwards.
AACTTGTCGAAAAGTCAATTACTTTATTATGTAATGTTGCAAAATTTTGATTGGCCGATAATTCAATATAACACGTGAACATAAAACTTTAACTGATTATCAAGAATTTTTTTGCAATTTTTAAAATAAAACTAATGCCTTTCTATTAGTTAATTCAAGAACCTCAGCTTCAGTAAGAACCTTTCTATTTGCAACTGCTTGAGTTTGAATTTTTAAATGGCAGATATAACGGCACAAGACTTTTCTGAGAAAAAGAAAAATGCAAAAAATGCTGCTTCTGTCGCAGCACCAACAGCATTTGCAAGGTCACTTATATTACAAGGTCTTGCACTATTTTATAGGACTCCAATAAAAGTAAACATTACCCAACTTAAATTAATACGTTTCTCTCAATAATATGATTTTTATTTTATTATTTTAAATTGTTTCTTAGTTATTTAGACCACTTAGAGTTGATTATTTAATAGTGGCCCGGGCAGTTATGCCAGATAACAAGAAATTTTCGTTTCATTCAACAAGTCTCGGCATGTTAACTCATGCAGTTAAACAACATGGCGTAAGGATACGAATCATTCTTAGTCAATTAGATTCAGCAAATAATTTTCTGAAATATTTTTTTTCATATTTAGGATAATTAATAAAAACAATCCGATGCTAATTATTTGTATTTTCTAGTTTATATTTATACCACGTCATATCTTACCTCCTCTGGTTGCAAATTCAATGATAGGCGCAGTATTATTTACAACATACATTACAGTTCTGTCGCAATTCAGCGGAACCTCATCATTTTTTGAAACGAATTATCATAATAATTCACTTCCGCCACCAGCATTTTCGGTTGTGTTTACTTCTGGAGCTATCGCAGGAGCCGCACAATCTTTAGTTGCTGCACCATTAGACTCTTTAAAAGTTCGATTTGAAGTAAATGATTTATTGGAGGGAAAACACAAAAGTATGTTTGATTTTGCCAAAACTACCTGGAAAGAATTGGGAATTACAAGTATTTATCGTGGAATTGGCTTAACGTTGTTAAAGGTTTGTGTAATCATCTTTATATGCCACTTTATTTATTTATTTATTTATGCTTTGTTACTGCTTTTTGGTCGTGTAGGATTCATTATCTTGTGGATTGTTTTTTGGAGTTTTTGAATTTGTTAAACAGCAATGTTATAATGCATTTATTAAGGAAATGAGGGATTATCGCGAAAATTCACATTCCAAGAGATTGCAGTTGGTTGAACCGGCTTTTGTATTAGCGGCTGGTGGGATGGCCGCATTATCATATCATTTCGTTGATTATCCGTTAGATAAAATTAGAAATATATTTCTCGTAGAAGAAGCCCAATCTGAGTATCAACGTGAACAGAAGCCACGTTTATATAAAGATACATGGGAACAATGTAAATCAAGTATTAGGAGAACAGGGCTGATTAGATTTTTGTATGGTGATTTTGGTGCTACAGTTATAAGAGCTGTTCCAGCTACTAGTGTCGGTTTTTTGGTTTTTGAACTTATGAAAAGGAAATTTGATCGAGAATTATATGATGACAATATATAACATAACAATAGATTAAGACTTATAAGACTTATATATATTAATGATGACGTGAAATCGTGTTACATGAGAAGAAATTTAAATTTCACGTGGTTTAATTATATTTTTGATGTAATTTTTGCGTTACACTATGATTAAAGATTATCCTATTTTTTTTTTATTCTTCGTTACAAGAATACAAGCTATGAAGTTGTTTCGAACGAGAAAAATTATTTCTTCTTTACATTTGTCATTAAGTTGTCGTGGCTTTTCAAGCTCTTCCTTTAACACTCAGCAAAAATTTCATCGTTCAGCGTTTTCTTCTATAAGGAATTATGCTCGACAATATAATAAATATAATAACAAACTTGTGTCATATAAAGATTCTTTACATACTACATATCCAAAACGTGGAACTCCCTCAATTTTGAAATCTGTTTTATTTACATTATTTGTTTCAGGTTCGTCATTTGTTATAGCAGCCAATATTTCTGCAGAAAAGATAAAAGCTCGGCGTAAAAATATGTATCATTTTTATAATAATAATGATCAAAATGCCGGAGACATTGTGACTTATAGAGAACCCTGGATTAAAGGAATATTTCATCGATTAATTCAAAAGATTGAGGATTCCCAATCATATAAAAGTTTGCACGGAGATTGGACATTTATGACCAAACGATGGAATTCATTGAATGATAGCACAAAAACTATAGCAGTTTTAATAGGAATTAATACAATTATCTTTGGAATGTGGCAAATTCTACCTTTACGAGTAGTTATGAATAAATATTTTGTTCATAATCCACTTTCTGGGCGGTCATTTACATTGCTAACTTCAGTGTTCAGCCACGAGGCTTTCTGGCATTATAGTTTTAATATGCTGGCTTTGTATTCCTTTGGAGATTTAGTTTATCGCGCTTTTGGAAGAGAACAATTTCTTGCGTTTTATCTTTCCTCCGGAATGTTTGCATCATGTATTAGTCATATTGCTTCTTTAAGTTTCAAACGTTACGGTGCCATAATGCCATCTTTAGGAGCTTCTGGAGCTATTTTCGCGTGTATGGCTACATGCGCAATTACATACCCTGATGCATCTGTATATTTGATCTTTATGCCGTTTTTCCCTATTAAGATCAGTTATGCACTTCCTGCTCTAATTGCATTTGATTTGTTTGGAATAATATCTAAGATGACAATATTTGACCATTTTGTAAGTATTAAAACATGAAGTTCATGCAAATATTTTGATCATTATTTACACATTTTAATTTATAATAGGCACATTTGGCTGGTACTATGTTTGGTTTAATTTATACGAAATTTGGACAGGAACCATATTGGAAAGCAGTTAGACAGATATAATCACTTGTGTATATTAGATTGTATTGAAAATTTCTTAATTCATAATGGTTTTAGTATTTAGAAATTAATATAAAAAATTTAATATTATTCCATAAGTCAATAAAAATTAACAAATAAAATATAGTGAATTTTTTAATGCATTCTAGCAATAAAAGTTGGCTTTTTTTTTGGGTTGAAATAAATGGTTATAAATGGCTATAACACTCAGCACAATATATCTCTTTTGAATTAACTATACACGATAATCTTATAGAATTAAAAGGCCAAATGATGAGGGAATTGACCTTTTGTAAGTGAAAATCTGGCGCGTAAATAATCATAAAAATGTGGCTCCTTTTTCAAGCTATCAAGAAGTTGCTTATCAATTTCTTTTTGATCATTAGCTCTTGCTTCCGAAACTACCTTCTTTTGCTAAATATAGAGAAATTTTCTTTGTTATAAATATCTGTGCAATTTCTTAAATAATAAGAAATGTTAAATTATTCTTACATTTTGATCTTCACCAAAGAATTCTTCTTCTTCACTTTTCTTCTTGGGTTCCTTTTCTCTCTTGAAATATGAATCGTCAAACTTGTCAACCTTAAAATTAAAATAGAACGTAAATCAGCAAATTAAGTGTAAAATAGACAATCCTTTAATTTAAATTTTTATTAAATTTATTAATTATCCTTACGGAACAAGAAGAAATATCGACTTTAGTTGAGGTAGCGATGACATAAGCTTGATTGACGCGTTTCAATGGAACGCCATTAACCTTAAATGGACCAGTTACCAATAGTAAACCGCTTTTGAGCTGATTTAAAAAAACAACGCGTTTTCCACGAAATCGACCAGTCAATAAAATAAGAATTGTGCCAGGAGTAATAGAGGCACGAAGTTTTGTTGGCTTGTTAACTTTACGCGATTTTTTTGGGTGAGGAACATCTTCTGCCGGATAGAATCGTGGAGCTTTTTCTATTGGGATAACACGTTCTCCACCATTATTATTTCCTTTGATTTGTTTGGTTTTGGTGGTTTCAATTTTAGTTTCGGACTTGGGAATAGTAATCTTCTTGCGTTTATATAAGGCCTTTTTAGCATAAACCCTGCTACGAGAGTAGCGTGGAATTCCAGGAACAAGAAATCTATTGCGTGGTGCGTGTGGTGCCATTTTGCCACTACAAAAAAAAAAGGATCAAAGCCAATTAATAAAATGCAAACTTTTTTTTTTACAAATATATTATCAATGAAACCATATCTTATTTTAAATAGTTTTAATTATTATTATCTAAATTATAAAATTTTCTAAACTTATTAAATTCTAAATTTAATATATATATATTATTCATTGAAAAAAAAAGCGCTTTAAAGAATAAATGTGTCTAAATATCAATTGTCCTCTATTACCCTTTCGATTGCATGAATTTTCATTAATATCATTGAAAAAAACAAACTAGGTCATTTAATACAGCATGAAATTTATAATCAAAATGAGAAAAAAAAGCTTCAAAAATCATACCAAGACAAGCGAAGTCTCAGCGGATGGATCAAAGGAGGAAGAAACTATATTTGATTAAAAAATTTTAAATTTATCTTAAAATTTCGTATCACTAAAGGTTGAATTTAATTGGCTGTAACCTTTTTTTTTTTTTTTGATTTTTTTTGATTTGATTTTTTGATTTGATTTTATTTTTAAACTTTTCTTCAAAGTCGACAAAAAATGGCGGCAAATTATGACTTGACGCCCAAATTGATCCCATATTTGGACAGACATCTTGTTTTTCCGTTGTTGGAATTTCTTTCTATGCACAAGGTTGACTTATGATCGTAAATTTCATAACATATTTGCAAAATAATAATTCTGGTTGTTTTAGATCTATCCGGAAATCGATCTACTAAAAGCTAAATATGAATTATTGGCTAAAACTAATATGGTTGATTTTATTTCGATGTTATATAAAACAATCCATGATACTGACGAAGTTCCAGAAGGTAATTTTATACGAAAAACTTATTTTTAATGCATAAATTGTTGATAGATTATCGTAAAATTATGTTTTAGAATTTTCCACCAAAAGAGACGAAGTTCTTCAGACACTTGAAAACCTTCAAGCAGAGGCTCAAAAGGTTTTGGACATTATAGAAAATCCGGAAGTTATTGCCGCTCTTCGACAAGATAAACTTCAAAATCTTAATTTTCTTAAAGAAAAGTATGGAGTAAGTGTTATTATGTAGAATCAATTGAATATATTTTTGATGGTTGACATTTTCTTTTCATTTGATAGCTAACGGATAAAATGGTTAACACTCTATATCAATTTGGACAATTTCAATATAACTGCGGTAACTATGGTGGTGCTTCCGATATGTTGTATCATTTTCGTGTATTGGTTAGTAGTTTAAGTTGCTCTTGTTTTATTATTTGAGAAAGAATTTAGCATTAAACTTAATTTTATTCTTGTACAGTCGACAGATCATGAATTAAATGTTTCGGCATTATGGGGAAAGTTAGCCTCTGATATTTTGGATTCTAATTGGGATGCTGCTTTAGAAGAAGTACAAAAACTTAAGGAAACCATTGACCAAAAAGTACTTTACCACGTTGACTTCTGAGTATTTACACAATGACTATTGTTATTAATTAAATTTTCCTACTGTTTATAGAATTTTACTTCTCCTTTGCATCAATTACAACAACGCACTTGGTTTATTCATTGGTCAATATTTGTCTTCTTCAATCATCCGAAAGGACGTGATAGTATTATTGATGTATTCTTCACTGCTCAATATATTAATACCATTCAAACTGCATGTCCATGGATTCTTCGTTATCTTACAACTGCAGTTGTAACAAACAAACGTCGAAAAAGCATTTTGAAAGATTTAGTTAAAATTATTCAACAGGAAAGCTATGAATACAGGGATCCTATAACTGAGTTCATTGAAAGTTTATATGTAAAATTTGATTTTGAGGGGGCTCAACATAAATTAAAAGAATGTGAAAAAGTCCTTTCTAATGACTTTTTCTTAGTTGCCACATTACCAGAATTTGTAGAAAATGCTCGTTATTTAATCTCCGAGACTTATTGTCGGATACATTTGAAGATTGATATTAGGTATGATAAATGTTGATTTTATTTTTTATTTTAATCTTTTAACTTATTGGTTTCTAAATTTAATTTTTAATAGCGGATTATCACAAACTCTTAATTTGGATCAAGAAGCAGGCGAAAAGTGGATTGTTAATTTGATTCGAGATACACGCGTGGATGCAAAGATTGATTTTAAAGAGGTCGGTCTTAGTTATTTAATTTGACACTTCAATAAATAATTTTTGGCTAATATAAACATATTCATTCCTATAGAATACTGTTATTATGAACCAAAATCATACTTCCATTTATCAACAAGTTATTGAACGTACAAAAGGGTTATCCTTCCGTTCTCAAGTATTAGCATCTACTATTGAAAAACGTGAAGCACATCAAAGTGCTAGCGCTGCAGAAGCTGCAGAATCATAATAATGTAATTTATCTTCAAATTGTAAAAAAAACAAAATTTTATTAAAGAGTTTTTTTTTGTATCAATATGGTAATAGGATCATCAATTATATAATCTTAATTTATTATAATTTTTGCTAATTTGTTAACTTTATAAAGTATGAGCACTTTAAATAGAAACGAGTCAAAATAATTTTTGGAATAAATATCGTTGATAGATCATGTATATATATTATTTTGTATTTTGTAATAACTAAATTCAAATTAATAAACCAAAAATGAAAGAAACCTTTTTTTAATAAAATAAGATGCTCGTCATTATTTTATACATCAATAACTCTTGACAATTTTTGAATACGAGTCAATAAAATATCTCCTTGTTTAATACTTTGTTGATATTGTGCGTTCTTAGCATCCGGTCTATTTGTCTCAACGATTCCATTTACTTTATCAATTACGCAGTTAAGACGACCGGCGGCTATGAATTTTGATACGTCACTAAAGAAAGACAAATAATTAATAAAAATGATTTCCTTTAGAATTATAAACTTCCGTTATTATTATTATTATTATTATTACATACTTGTCAATGAATTCTTCCGAAACACCAAATGAATTTGCCATACTTTCCATAGTGAGTGAACGATATGACTCCAAAAGTTGCGCATATGCAATGATTCTCATTTCGCGAACATAATACCTAAGATGTGAGAATAAGTACCTTGAAGTGCGCAAATGATCCAATTCAACATCGGCTTAAATAAAAAAACAATTATAATTAAAATTAACTAATGAAACTTTATTCCGAAGCTTTTACATTCGAGAAATTACCAAGTGCTCGGAAAAATTTTGCGTAATCGCAATTATAAAGGGAGGTAATATAATCTTCTAAGTGTGGAATTTCGTGTAAGACTTCCAAAACCTCTGGTGCATCAATTACCTAAAAGTTCAGCGAAAACTCGGATAAGAATAAGTTTAGCATAAATAATTACGGAAATAGCAAGAATTAAGTTACATGCCTTCTTCTTCAAATCAACTCGGCTTAAAGAAATTGCACCAGCTAAAACGGCATATTTAACAAATTCTTTATACTCCATTAATTCAGTAGACATGAATGTTGATAAAGTATCAAGAAATAAATTCGCGGCGGTTTTAAAATCACGTATAGATAACCTGTAAATGCCTTCATATACTTTAAGACGATTACGTCGATCCCAATCACCACCTTCTTCAATTAAACTTGAAAAATAATTTAAATTAATATTAGAGTATTTTGAAATATTGAAATACAAGATCAAATAACAAAATAAATACCTTTTTGCTCTTTCAATATTACGACTGATCAAATCATTATCATTAAAAAAGAATCCGATCCTTACAAAACAAAAAATTATATCAATTCGTGATCCTAATCCTGGTGTTTTATCTAAAGCGATACGATATGCATAAATAGCTTTTTCCTAAAATAATAAACAATTGAGTTAATAAAACAAAATAACTTGTGAATCAAAAAACCTAAAATGCACCTTGTCTCCAATTTTTGAAAAGAATTCAGCCTTGGCTAATAAAGCATCGCTAATTTCCGTTTCGCCTAAATTTTTTTCGGCATCTTCCAGTTTCTCTTCTAATTTTTTTAATTCTTCATTGTTATTCTCTTGGTACTTTGCGTGCAGAGATTTATCAAATGGAATCTTGAGTTCTTCGGTCATTAATTGGTAAAATGGTGCCATGTCTATAGTTTGAGAATAAAAAGAACAAATCAATTTTTATTAATTGAATGAGAATTAATGAAAATAAGGAAATTAAAGTACATTATTATTGCAAACGCGACGCGACAAATTTCTTATCGGGTTGATCGAATAACGTTAATTGTACTTCACCGAGGAAGAAAACTTACTATTCTCCTCAATGTGATTAAATAAATTAGTTCTTGCTTCATCGTAAAAATCTGGGGTTTTTGGGTTGTTTAAGATAAATCTATAATTAGCAAGATCCAAATTAGGAATTTTTGGAATGGAGTTTTCAGACATTTTGTGGTAAAATCAGAAAGCGAAGGAGAAAAAAAAAATCATTGTCTGCAAGGTATACGTAATCTACAATTTCGTATTCGTGTAACGTTTTAGACTGATGAAATCGACCAATCTGAAATTAGCATTTTTTTTTATTGATAAAATTGATAAAAATTTTTGATTTCTTAACTAAAAATCACAATGACCCATAATATTTTAAATTTTGAAGAAATTAATCAAGAATTCATCAATTGGTTTTGTAGTAATGGAGGTACAATCTCATCAAAAATAGCATTCAAAGACTATTCTTCGGAAAATGCAGGTCGAGGAGTTGTTGCGATTGATAATATACAGGTTATTGTTATTTTCACTTTTTGAATATATGTTTAATGTCATTATACATAAAAATTAATTTTTGAAATCAAATGAATACAGCCATTTGAAGTATTATTTAATATTCCGCATTCTATAGTTCTTTCAGAAAAAACTTCTTCGCTAAAAGATTTAATAGCAATCAGTGAATTTGAAAGGCTTAGGGAAATTAATTCATGGTTTCCACTCATATTATGTATGATGTATGAAAGTCAAAAGGAGAATTCGTTATGGAGACCTTATTTTAATATTTTACCTCGAGAATTTGATACTCCAATGTTTTGGAATGAAGGTGATCTTGCAGAATTAGAAGGAACAGGTGTTATCGGTAAGAAAATAGTATCTTTCTTTGGATTCTATTGAATTTTAATACAGCATATATGAAAGTAATATTATGATAGACAAAATTGGAAAAGCTGATGCGGAAAAACAATTCAATGAACATCTTTTACCGATAATTCAGGTAAAAAGTATTATTATTTAGTAGTTTCTTATTCATTATAAAAAAAAGGATTTGAATCATTTCTTTTAAATTTTATTTAGTCAAATTCTTCAATTTTTGATTTAAAAATGCATAATTTGGAATTATTTCATTGCATGGGGTCTCTTGTAATGGCAAACGCATTTCAAGATAAAATACCAAAGAAGAAAATTAAAGAAAATGAAGATAAAGAAGACGAAGAAGATGAAGAGGATGAGAAAGATGATGTTACAATGATGCCAATGGCTGATATGTTAAACCATAAAACTGGGTTTAATAATGTATGTTCATTATATAAATACCTCATACTTTTCAGTTTAACACATATTTTTTATCCTTAGGCTCGATTATATTGTGATAAAGGATTATTAGAGATGATCGCGATCAAGGAAATTAAAAAGGATGAACAAATTGTAATTATATTTACAGTTATTCTCTTATAAAAATACTTCGACATAAAAATACATTCTTCTGACACTCCTTTTCCTTCAAGTATAACACTTATGGAGAATTATGTTCTGCAGGTAAATCATATGATTTAACTTCTTGATATCATAAATAAAATTATAACCACTTTTGTTAAATAGACTTACTGCGCAAGTATGGATTCGTTGATGAGGATAACGTACATGATATAGTGGAATTAAATGGTCAATTTGTAGTTGATACAATATCTATCGATGAGGATACAAAGGATAGGAAGGTAAATAATTTTAAGTAATCACTATGAATTTATTATGAATGACAATTTTCTTAATTTATGTGATATTAGATCGAAATGTTGTTAGAGGATGATCTTTTAGATGAGTATGTATTTTTATCGGTTTATGATTGACTTTATTTCTTTTATACTAATTTTATTTCACTCTAATTCAGTATATTCGTCCTGGATACTACATATGAAATATCACCTGAACTGATTATAACAGGTATATGCATACATTCTTCTGTTGAAATTAAACATCCTATTCAAAACGTTAATTTCTTTCTTCATCGATCACAAGCCAAAATAATGAGGATGGATAAAGTCCAATTTAATAAGCTTCAAAAATCCAAAAAATTTCCTGATCCTAAAATGAATCTCGATATTAAACAACCATTAATTCAGCTCTTTGAAAAACGTTTAGCAATGTATAAAACATCAATCAAGGTGAGAAAATAATATTATAATATTGATTTATTAAAATATTACTGAAAAATATTTATTTATAGGATGATGAAATTTTGAAATCAGATAATATATCATTGAGATTAAAAAATATTATTATTATGAGATTAGGAGAAAAACGTATACTACAAAATTTTTTAAACAAGCTTAATAATTGGAATGAAGATGAAAAAGAGGAAACAAATAGAAAGAAAAGAAAAATACAAGAGTGATTTTATTCAGCTAATAATGAGAAATATATCCAAATGAACCATCCTTTTTGGTAATTCCAAAAAAAAACACTGCTTATTTGAATATATTAACATCACATGATTTGACTTATACAATGATATGCAATGCATGCAACGACGAAAATGCAAAAAAAACACTATAACCATGCATACACGTGACATCTTATACGGAGCATTAGAAATATTTATCGGCTTCATTTTTTTTAACACATTATGGGCATTTATTAGATTGAAGATGAAACATCTATGAGCACAACATTGTTAAATAGGGTGGGTTCAAACATTTAGAAAAATTAGTATGTGTAAAACAAAGGAAATTATGGGAATTTCTTTTCTTTTTTCTTTAATTAAATGATTGATAAATAAGCTACTTTAATGCACATTAAATAAATATGTATGTAATCAAATTTTACCGGCCATCCAATCACGATTTTTCATGGCTAATTCAACAGCACAATGACCCCAATCAATTCCATGATTATGCTTCTTCTCACTTGCACCCATACCAGCTCTTTCCAATGCTTGGTCATCATCTAAACAAGTTAAAACACCAAAAATGCAAGGAATACCAGAATCCAATCCAACTCTCATTATACCATTACTAACAGCATCTGCAATATATTCAAAATGCATCGTGGAACCTCTAATTAATACCCCAACACAGATAGCCGCATCAAAAGTTTGTGTGTTAACAGGTGGAGGTCCAGTTTGTTCTCCTGTTGACATTGATGAAAATAAATCTGCCGCATTTGGAGTAGCTTGAAGTCTTGATGCTGCAATAAGACGTTGAGTTGCAAAAGGTAATTCATATGATCCTGCAACTGATTGAATGGTGATATTCTCGGATTTGACCGAATGTTCCGTGGTCATGGTATCAACTGCTCCTTTTACTAATGCGTCCACTACTGAAGGATTCCAACGGGTATGTACGATTAGAATACGTAATGAGGAACCATCATATTTTTCAACTGGTGGAGCTATTCCTTTAACAACTGACATGTTTTAAAATTCAATTTTAACAAAAGAAATTTCTGACTAAATAATTATTACGCCTTATTTATTCATGGCCACGTTGTCACGTTGTAACCTAGCCATCAACATTGACGATCTTAAAATCATATGACATAATGAAAAGTTTAATCAATTTTACGCTAGGCTTTAAATGGGTTAAATAACATCGTGACAACAATGTCTAATTCTCGCACTGTATTTTCCACATACTTTCTACAAGTCTACAAAGTTTTGCAATGCGTTTATATATAATCTTGTAACATTTAATAGAAATATCTTTTCGCGTTTTTTCTACTTGTTTCTCTAATAATCCTAATTCTCCTCTACTCGTTTATTATTATTATTTAACTTGTAATGACATACTGAAATTAATGACAGAAAAGCGGGTAAAATAATAAGAATCGATTCGCGATATAATAGACAATAATAAAATTCAATGTCTAATAAATGATCCCTCACGATAATAATGGATCTCTTGATTCAATCGAATTCTTAAAAATTTTTAATAATGGAATGACCTGTTCCTGATTCGCGCTTAAGAGAGAGATACGAACAGTATGTTCTTATGGTCATTAATTCCATTTTAACCAAAGTTATTAAAGCACAATTCGGCTGTGGGTTGTAACTTAAAGAAATTTGGTGGTGTTCAATGATTATGAGATTGTACGGTCGTGTCATGCATCCTTCGGATTTCGCTATACTCTCGATCCGTTTTTTAACAGCTTTACTATGCCGGATTTGGTAGTTTAGATAGTCAAATTATTGAAAGATATATATTTAGATTATTTATAAAATATCTTATGGTTCGGATCTTTCAGGAGGATTTCGCTAAAAACTAGCGCAATCCCACAATCCAACAGGTCACAGATTTACAAGTCACTAAATTCAATGAGGAATAAGTTTCGGCACTTTCCGATGACTATATTCCCTCCCACTCATTCTTTCCCTATATATTCAGAGTAACACCCAAAGCCACAATGGCAAAGTGTTGATCACTTAAACGCCACAGTGCCACAAGGTCCAAGTTAAGCTAATCCGAAAATCTAAAGTTCGTTCATGAATGGTTAAATGAACTTCCTCCTTATATGAAAATATTTGATTGTATAACAACGTTAAAAATACGAGAATTTTTAAGTGTTTTTTTAAGTGCTACCTACTGTTAACTATATCAATTGCGAACTTGGAACGGGAACCTCTAGCCACGTCCGAAAAATTCTTTATAGTATCCAAAAAAGTCTGCATGACAAAAAACATTTGCGCCGCAATTATGGTCAAAATTAGTAATGTTAATATTAAAATGGAATAAGAAATAGAAATAATAATAGTAAATAATATAAATATTTATATAATTAAAAAATTTTTTTTCTTAATCCCTATTTAGAAAATTAGTGGAACTCCGATACATATGTACATATATGTAAATTATCTCCCCACTTTTTCAGGAGTGAGAACACGCGGTCGCGAAAGATCTACATTGTATTTATTTATTTTTGAAAAAGCATTATTTTTGCACAAAATTTTTTAGTATTTGGAATGATGATCCTTAAATTTTTTTTTAGAACACATATTCTTACAGAGATAGACATTTAGTTTGACTAATTTCAAAAACATTTATTGCACCAAAAATTCTTGTTCCGCATTTAATTATTATCAAAAAATTCTCAAAAAATTGCAATAGATATTATGCGTTTCTAAATTATTATTTGTACAAAAGAAATGATAAATTATAAACAATATGGTAAAATAATATTATGTAGTGTTAAGGGTGTCAAATAACTTTTTTTTTTTTATGAAAAAAAGTATTTAGCTTTCAACCAAACTTTTTTATGTTTGGATATTTCCTTTGTTAAATGTTATTATATAATAAATTGGTTCAAATTACTTTAAATTTGATAATTGTCAGATTTCCCCGGAACATAATGTTTTAGGATTATAAATATTGTCACTATAATAATTAATCGATAAATACCAAAAAATAAGTGCTAAAAAAATTACTAAAATCGAAAATATCAATATCCAAATTTCTTTACGGTCATCATCATCAGATCCTACGAACAGACCTGACTTATTATTGAATTTTTCAAGATAAAAGAAATAATTGTTGGTGTCTCAAAAAGAAGCTTATTAAAAGAAATAATTAAAATTTCACGCGCAAAGGAATGTTTTTACCTTTTCTGTTCGAAGATGATTAACAATAATGTTATTATTATTATTATTATCAGGAAGTGGAGCTAATGAACAGCGTTCAACAACTTCACGCATAAAAGGTTTTATCAATGCTTTCAATGCATCGTCATAAGAAAACTAAAAAATTTCATTAAATTTATCAATGAATTCAAAGTTTCAAGAAAAAAAAAGATAATATATATATATATATATACCCATTGTCTATCTCGTTCATCCATTTCTGGCCATCTTTCTTCCAATTTATCTACTTCCATTTCAAAGAAACTAAATTCGGCCTTTGGCAATCCAGTCTTTGTTTTAATAACATGATGTTGCCAAACACCAATTAAAGATACTATTCGTCCTCTTGCACCAGCTATCCAAATTTTCGATTATTAATATTGAGTTAAGAATAAATAAATAAAAAGATGTTCTACCTTCTTCGTAAGTTTCTCTTGCTGCTGCTTCTTCCTCTGATTCATCGTTTTCCCAGCCGCCTTTAGGCTTTGATATGTAAAATATAATAAAAATTAATATCAATCGGAATTGTAAAAATTAAATGACGCATAATTACCAGCACCCATCCTCCTCCTTTCTTTCTTCGCGTTATCAGCAGGATTTCCCCAGTTTTTTTATTAATTGGCACACAACCAGCTACCTGTGATAAAAAAGAAATAAACCAAAAACGAAAACACGAAAAAATTCACAATTCTTTATATATATTATTTAAAAAAGTTAAGTAATGAAGTTGTTATTAACCTGACGTATACAGCCTTTATAAACTTGCTTTTCACGTCCTGTTCTAGCTTTCATAGTACTCGAACCCTGTAACATTTTGATTAAAATTTTAAATGTCACGAAAGTTTAATGGTTTTTTCGAATTTTTTAGGGTTTTTCTTTTTTCTGTTTTATATATATATCAGTTTTTCTATTATTAGAATGCAGGTGAATCGTCAAATTTGGCAATAAATTAAATTTGTGGCAGGTGGCAGGTGAGGCTGAGTCTTACCCGACAAATATGCACTAGTATGACCTGCCGAATCTCGCTTTATCCCGGGCTTGGTTTCTCTCCAAATAAAAAAAAATGACAGATGTGTTACAAGAAATTCCAAATTTTTCTAAGTTAACTGAAAGAGTTGTCCGTATTCTCGGTTTAAATCCTAGTTGCTTTACTTTACAAGGTTTCTTGAATTTAAAACTTTAAATTTTCTCGGTCGAATTTCGCTTTTCTTTTTATTATTATTATTATTATTATTATTAATTGAACTTGTGAACAGGAACAAATACATATCTTATCGGAACTGGCTCAAGGAAAATTCTACTTGATACTGGAGAGGGAAACCCCGAATATATTCATTTGTTAGCCGATTCTCTTAAAAAACTTGGAGAAAATGTTATCATCTCCGATATATTAATTTCGCACTGGCATACGGATCATGTTGGAGGTATTGATAGTATTCTACAACATGCACGTGAAAACAATTTACCTTTACCTATGATGCACAAAAAACTTAATCCTGAACATGATAAATCTCATCATACATTCCAGCAAGTAGAAAATGATCAAATTTTCAAAACTGATGGTGCGACAATTCGTACTATTTTTACTCCTGGTCATTCAGAAGATCATATAGCTTTCTATCTGGAGGAAGAGAATGCCATTTTCACTGGAGACACTGTTCTAGGACAAGGTACAACTAGATTTGAAGATCTTGACCAATATTTAAAATCTTTACAAAAATTGAAGCAATTTACTCCTGATCGTTTATATCCTGGTCATGGTCCAATGCTTGAAAATGGAACAGCAAAATTGGATGAATATATTACTCATCGTTTGAACCGAGAAAAAGAAATAGTTGAGGTGTTTAAAAAATCGGATACTTCATTGACAGCAAGTCAGATTGTTGAAATTATTTATGCTAAATACCCAAAAGAATTATGGTCAGCAGCAGAACATGGTGTAATTCTTCATCTTATTAAATTAGAGAATGAAGGAGTAGTTAAGAAACTTTCACCAGATTCAGATGTTGAAAGTTCAAAAGATAAATGGGCTTTTGTCAATTCTAAAATTTGATTTTCTAAGATTTATCAATATTACACGTTCGGGACACTGTCACGTGATATTAAATGATCGGCAAATTACTTTGAATTTTATTTATATATAATTATTACATATGACCTGTATTACTACAGTAAATGGATATCGGTAATAATTTCATCATAAAATTTCTAGGTTATCTTCAATAATGTGGATTGAGCAAACCACCTGAAGCCTGAGCTCATTCTGTTCCCACTAGAGATAGCCCAAAAAAGACCAATAAACGTTCCCATATCTTCATTAACATCATCCAAATGTAACAACTGATGCACATACTTTTCCTAATCCTAAATGTAAAATATATAATGTATTAATTATAAATGCATTTTAATAAAGCAAATAAATAATAATCACTTACCCAAAGCTTAATCAAACCATCCCAACTACAAGTAGCTACCTTTGACGTTTCGTGAGGATGCCATTCACATCCAATCACAACATTTTCATGCGCCTTAAATTTCCTATTCGTTATAAATAAATTTTTAATTTATATATATATATAATATTTTTTTAAAAAAATATTATTTATACACTTACTTGAGCATTTTACAAGACTTCCAATCCTGCATTAAGGAATATTTTATATTAAAAAAAAAATCTTCAAAATAAATTATGTAATAAATACACTTACCCAAAACCATATACTTCCTTCTGAATCACCAGACATAATAAATCTCCCATCGGGTGAAAAATTGACTTGACAAGCATAACCAGCTACTAAATGGCCGGTAAACCGCTTCTTGCGATGTATACGGAACCTATCCTTAGCACCATATATCACAATTTGGTTATCCAACGATTGACAAGCTAACCATTTTTCTACAAATTATTTAATTAATATTAATAAAATAACTTAAACTACAAAAATTCTAAAAAGTATAATAATATATATATATAATTACTGTTAGGATGTAAGGTCACAGCAGGCATACTATGCATATGAGGTTCTGCAATATATTTAATTACCACCGGAATGTCAAATTCCCATGCTCTTAACGTCTTGTCATCCGAGGTTGTAACGAAACGTCGGTTTTCATCAACAAAAGTTATGGTATTCACAGCACCTAAATGCTGATCATATTCTTGTGTCACCTCGCCAGTATTAATATCAAACTATATCAATGAAAATTAATAAATAAATATATTTCTTTAAAAATAAATATAAAATATATATATAGCGCACCTGTACAATCTTTTTATCTGAACATCCTGCCAAAAATATGTGTTGCTTATCTTCATCAGGATTGAATTTAACGACATAGGGGATTTTTCCCGTGGTAAATGACTTAATGCACTGTCCTAAATAATAGATATATTTTAATATGCTGAAGCTTTGCTTAACAAATTTATTTGTGTATCATACAATATTCAATTATAATCATACCAGTCTCAGTATCCCATAACTTGATATACTTGTCATAACTAGCAGTCAAAAAACGCTTTCCATCATTAGTGAATGTAATATCTCGAACTGCCTTATTATGACCCATATAAGTTCTTAGGCATCTACGATCATTATATACGTCCCAAATCTATATTTGTATAGACATAAAATTTAGTAATTAATATTTAATATTCATTTTTTTAAAAAAAAAAATTATTGAAATTACAAGAATAATAAAATTCCTTACCTTTACTTTTGTATCCATACTAGAAGAAAGTATTAAATGTGCCGATCTGGGGAAAAACCGAATTGCGGTGACGCCTTTATTATGTCCAGACCTATAGGTATTAAATATGAATGTTAATAAAGATAAAGTTTAATATATCTACAAAAATTGTTAAGCGACAAATACCATGTATGAATACACCGTTTTGGGATAAAACATTCTTGTGTTCCAGGTTCTCCCAATAAATTAACATCTAAATCCATCGGTACATGCATATAAGTTCTTCCTTGATAATCGTATTCCGATTTTCCTAATAAAGATATATGACTATGAATAAACAGTTCAAAAAAAAAATAAAAATAAAAATAAAAATAACGCATAATAATCAGTTTAAACTATATATACCATGAAATGTTGTTTTTTCTTGACCAGCGTCAATTTCTTTTTTAGATTTGGTTTCAGCTTCAGCCTTTGTAACTATCGTACCCTGAATGAAAATGTTTATCTATTTATAAATAAATGCTATATACATCCAATTACAATACAATTAGATTAAGACATTACCTCTGGGGGACCAACAGGATTTCCGATATTCTCGCCTTCGAAACCAGCCCAAGGACCCTGGTACATATTTTCACCTTCTAAAATAGCAGAGTCACCTTTAGGCAATCTCTTTGGCATATTAGCTGGCTTAGGTGTAGGATCATAAATAGTAGCACCATTCATTGCTACAGCTTTCTCAATATTTCCAACATACCCTGCTCCTGCTACACCAGTAGATTGTGTAATAAGTGAAGGATCTAACGCGTATCCAAAAGAAGTAAAGGTACGTTGTTGTGTTTTGAAAGCTGCTTCACTAAAAACTTGTTCTTCAACATGACCAGTTAAAACATTCTGATTCATTACTTTTGTACTGTATGGATTAGATGGTCCGAATACGGGTTTCATCATATCATCATACGGTATATTCACATTAATCTGAGTATCGGTAGGTTTTATTAAAATCGAATTCGAAAGTTTTGGATCCTGTATGGTGAAATTCAACCATATTCACGTCAATTGATGTGTCCTTATTTTTTTTTTTAGTATATGGAATAAACAGGTAAGCGGGGATCGTAAAGATGAACAATGAGAACAGATGGAATAACCCATTTGCAAAGAATTCGCATCTTACAACGGGTTACTCATTTAGGATAGATCCCGCAGCCACTAACCTCTAAACTGACGTTGGGAGCCAAATCTATCTTTGAACGCTTTACATTTTGAGAAACTACACTCTCATGATCGGTTCGTTTGGTTGAGATCTTTGTGGATTCGTCTTCGCCACTAGAACCGTACTCAGCAGATAATAGATCCATGTAATATTATTTATAAGTTTGTTTTAGGTCTTATAGTTTAAAAACGACACGGATAAATCATGGCCAATTTGTGTTACAAAAATCAATCGGAAATCAGTATTGCGCCATACAAATAATCATGTGATGAATAAGACTTTATTTATAATTTTTTTTAACGGTTATTTTTTATATTGAAATGAGTGTTGAAATGAAAAATTATATTCTAAGTAAATAATTGTCCTGTTATTTCTCACCACAAAAAAAAAAAAAAAAATATTGAAAAAATTGAAATATAATTATGATTTTTTTTTTTGTGAATGGAGAAGAGAATCAAATGTCTATAATAATAAGATGAATAAAATATAAAATTATTTATTTATTTATTTGTTTTTTATAATTTTTTTTTTTNTTTTTTTTTTTTAAAAAAAAAATTGATGATAAATTTTGCTCATTTGCTCATTTGCTGAGTAAATAATATAATGATTGTTTGATACAAAAAGTACGTTTTAGTATGGCATCATAAGTATAAACGTAACTAATTTGTCTGTCCAATATTTTCGATCATATGGAAGTTGTTCTGTAGAAGATAGAGCAGTCCTTGAAGAAAAATTTTTTGGCGTGATCGTACTTATTGAAGATGTGCTATTAACATTTTTGATATCTTGTGTCATCAAGATAGTGGAAGGATTAGAAATAACCTTTTCGGTAGGGTTATAACTGAAAGTGGTTGTAGAGTTTGATCCAGCTTGTCGTCGTTGACGATCAAAAGGTGAGTGAATAAGAGCTGGCTCAAAATCCGCAAGGAAAGACATGTTGGTTTTTAAAAAAAAAGATTTAAGATTAATTGAAAAAGGCAGATATTTAATAAAAGAGAGAGGAAAAGGAGCGTATATATAATTTTTTTAAATTTTTTAGAATCAGGAAATTAATCAACGAGAAGTTTCAGGTTATATACAGATATTGTTTTATTAATAAAGAAAAATTGATTTTTAATGTGTAACAATTTGCTGTACACTATCAAAGTATCTAACAGGTACCACTAAATTCTTTTTTTTTTTTTGTTGACCAATCCATTATATATGATTAATATGAGTCAGAAGGCCCGGTCAAATTTTGCCCGATTTAGCCAATTTTTTTTTTGCTTTTGTTACCGCTTTCAATCATTATAAAAACGGACAATACAATAAATCGCATTGATTTTTCCGTACTGCGCAAAACAAAGACCGTTTTTCCTTATATGAATATTTTATTGTTTATGAAAGTTATAGTGACTAAAAAAATACCGTTTTATATCAATTTTATTTGCATATTTATATCCCGATAATAACTGGCTGCGTACAATGAACAAGGTATTAGTCAAATTCATTTTTAATTCACTTAAATAAAAGACTGTAACGCGTTAGCGATTTACGAATATATCATACGATATTTGATTGGATGTCTATCAGACTATCACATGAATTTTAGTTATTCACAGCCACACTCTTCTTCTTCCCCTCGGTCACCAGTCATGACAGAATCTGAAGGTATCTTTTTTTTTTGGCAAGTAATTTTATTTAATAATAATGTATCATTGAGAAAACAAATTTTTTCTAATTGAATCTTATTTTTTTAAATAGATATTATACCACTTAGTCAAGCGCAAATAGAAATTATAAATGCCATAAATGAACCAAAGGTTTCTGAACCACAAAAGTTAACTTTTTCAGCTTTAAAATGTAAAAAATGCAGGTTATTATGTACTTTAATTTTATATTCCAATTAAAACAATTAAAATTTTATTTTATTCTTTCTTACATATATATATATATCATTAATTTTTTTAATATAAAAATTGTAGACGAACAATAATATCAACTGAAGATTTCATTGAACATAATCAAGGAAAAGGTCAAACAGAATTTGCATATAAAAAGCGTGATTCGTCATTTTCACCAATTGTATGCTCTTCATATTTCATTGAACCAATGGATTGGATATTGGATGGTGTACAAGAAGGTGAATTGGAAGGAAAAATAAAATGTCCAGCATGTCAAGCTAAATTAGGTAATTTCAGTTGGGCTGGTAAGTCATTTTTTTTAATATACATATATTTTTTCTAAAAAATATTTATATATTTCAAATATTTAATCATCATATAGGAATGCAATGTTCTTGTGGTTCTTGGGTAACTCCTTCATTTGCTATTCATCGTGAAAAAGTTGATAAAGTTTTAAGATGAAGGAACCTTTTAATTTCATCTTATTTAGAATCAAACATCACATGTTATATATTTTATTCATACTAATAACTTTAATAAACACAAAATGTATCAATCAATAATTTAATTCTAAATGGTCATTATTTTCAATGCGCGAATTCATCATCACGTGATCTTAATTGTTGCATAAATATATATTACAAATAAAAGGAAAAAATTCTTTATATATTATTATATTGGAAATGATTTTTTTTTTATTAAAAAAACAAATAACATTTTGTTAATTAAATCTTTAATAAATTAAAATTTATTATTGAATGGTTATTAATATAACTTTATTCATTATTAGATATTATTTTTATAAGTTGTAACATACAATAAATAAAGTATTCTGATAAATAATATTCATAAATTACTATTAATATGTAACACATTTTAAATAATATTAATTGTTTATATTTTATTTGATATCCACCAAAATGACTATGTTAGTACATTTAGAAATGTAAGACTTAAATTATATTATATAATCATATTATCCTGTAAGCCTATCTAAACTCATTCCACTTTCCTTTTTACATAAATTTCCTCCAATTTTAAAGACTATGATCCAAATGATATGTATTACACCTAATACCAAACTAAAAGTTCCTCGTTTACTGTTAAAGTAAATTATAATGGTTATTTTCATATAAGAAATAAACAAATATATATATATATTATAAAACACTTACGTATAAAGGTCTAAAATCGCAAAGAAAATAATTGGATATAATACCCAAGGTGAAGGTAAATAAGGTGAACAAAGTGACACGCAAGTTGTTATCTATAATTATAAAATGAAACAGAGTTTAATTTCTCATGTATCTCACATAAAATAAAAGATTGGATTCACTAATCAATACCTTAAGTATAACTATAATAAACTTAGAAAGTTGCCACCATCCACCTTCAAATATTTGAGAAGATATCAACCCTAAATAATAAGTAATTTGATATAGCGAACTTCTGGGAGGGGTTGCGCGGATAATTGCTGCTTGATTATTATGATTCTTTTACCATCGAATAAATTGAATATTAGTAAATTAACAACTAGATTGACAAAAAAAAACAAAAACAATCATTACAAACAACTTATCACCTTAGACATTTGTTCAATATCCGCATCTTCAATACCAGATGTTGAAGACCCTTCACTATTTTCCTGAGAAATATGAACTTTTTTACGTCTACGCAAATTTGCTGTTTCATTATCTTCATTATTTTCGATAGATTCATAAGAAGAAATATCTGATGTTAAAATAGATTCCGATAATATGTGACATGTATTTAAACCAACTTTACTGGCTGTTATTCTTGTGGTGGTAGTGGAATTGCTAGATGAAACAGGAGATTCCAATTCTGATAATGAATCAACCACATCTTTTTGATTTGGTAATGAAATTATCGTATTATCTAAAGGATACAAACAAATTTGATTTTTTTTAAATGTAGGTGTCACAGTGCAATGGGTAATGAAATTATATTAATCAATGGTTTCTATAAATAATTCGAAATAGTTGTTAAGAAATATTAAAATCACACCAAATTTCCGACTAAATTGTAGATGAATTAATTAGTTATACATACACCTGGAGTTTCGTTATAAACGTTTGTCGAAAAAGTTAATCGAATATCTTCAACAGATTTTAATATTTCATCACAAGAAGGCCTATTTTTCTTATTCTTTGATAACAATCGTTTAATCAAACTTTTAAGTTGTTGAGGAACTTTACGTGATGAACTTGAAAAAAAATTGTTATTTTCCGGAAATGACACACTAAATATAAAATAATTTTTTGAATTTTCTTTTCACTAAATAATAATGCAAATTCAACCAATAATAAAATAATACTTAATAAATTTTAGTTACCCTTCAAAATGTAAAATTTCTTGTTTCAATAAATCAACATCATCCACTTGATGATAAGGAAGTCTTGAATAACAAAGATAATAAAGAACCATTCCAAGTGACCACATATCAGACTTTTGTGAATAATCTTTATAGAATTTTCCTCTCTCATCAACTATAAAAATATTAAAAATCTTTAATATTTAAAATAAAATAATTATAAAATAGAATTAAATACTAAATAATTACCAGTTAATAATTCAGGTGCCATAAATTCAAGAGTTCCAGTAGCACCAGTTCGCTCACGTTCTGTAAGCTGATCTAATATTTCACACTCTCCAAAATCTGATATCAAAACCCTTGGTCTAAACAATTAATTTGCAAATTTACCCAATGTTGAAAAAAAAGAAAAACAAATGTAATCAATATATTAAATACTAACCTGTCAGTCCTCCCTTCATTATAATGTAATAGTAAATTCGAAGGTTTTAAATCTCTATGCACAATACCGTGCCGATGCAAGTGAGCCAAACCTTCACAAATATCTATAAACAATGACCAAATTTCTGGTAAATCTAAATAATGATTTGAAGATACATTATTAAGGGGATTTATTGTTGATTGTTCATGTGCATGTCTCATTCTTCTTGCACGCAATACACGTTCTTTTGCTCTAAGATTTGCTTCTTCTGGATCCTGCTGCATTGCAATAGATGATCGCTCATTAATATATTCTTCCAAGTTCCCTCCGTTAGCACATTCCATTAAAATAAATAAACATGGAACTTGTGGACCAAATTTTGTTAATTGGTGATATTCTAACCAAGCATGCTTATAATCCACAATGTTTGGATGATGTAACCTTTCTAATAAATGAACTTCTCTTAACATCCTAACCAACCATGAATGATTATCACCAACAGCAACTTTCTTAATAGCATATTCTCCCAAATGCACGTTATCCAGAATGTGCTAAATTAAAAAAAAGAGAGAAATATATATATACATACATCAGATAAGACAATGTTTTATATAAACCCGTTTTATATTATTTGCAATTTACCTTACAAAGGTAAACAGATCCACGAAATCCTCGTCCAAGTTTTCTTTCTTCAATAAAAAATCTCTCATAATATCCTTGATTAAACGAATTTTGTGAAAGAGTAGAATGTGTTTCAAAATCCGGATTTGTAGATGATGTTGAAGATTCTGCAAATGTGTGTGATGAAACATTATGCATGGAAAACGTGGGTTGATCAATTATTGGTGATGCATCAGGTTGAATGCTTGAACTAAATAAAAAGAATTGTTATTCAATATGTTTAATTAGAAAGTAGAATTAATAGCTATATAACCAACCTTTCAGAATTTTCTAATAAACGAAAATAATTTCTATGCATAAAATCTGGATTTGAAGGCTTTGATATTTTATAAAGATTGTTTTAAAAAAAAAATTATCGAAAGAAAATAAAACAAATAAAGAAATTCGAAACATACTCCAGACATACGATTAGTTGATTCAAAAGGTCTTTTGCATAATATACACGTTTGTGATGTAGTTAACGCCTTATTTTTATTTAATTAAGTTAATTATAATTTTAAATTTAAAATAAATCATCAAATTTAAATAATAATTAAAAAAAACCTGAGGTTGTGACGATAACGGATCATTGCTTGGCGATAAACGTCTAACCGAAACGCGTCGATTAGCAGTATTATAAAGAACTAATTGACCAGCGTTTTCGTTACGTCTGAAAATTTACATATATATATTATAAATTTACATAAAATAAAAAACTATTATAGTTTTATTATTTAAAAAACTCACAATATAACCGTCCACTCTTTAGAGTAAGGGACAAGTTCATAATGTTTATCAATATCTGATTGAGAAGAACTCCCCTCACCAGCTTGACCATAAGTAAAAGTATTCCTTCTAGATCTCATAACTCTTCCAGTCGGTGGTTCGTACAAAAAAAAAGAATCGGGTTCAACAATATCGGATCGAACATTCGGAAGTATCGTTGTTATATTATCAAAATCAACATCATCACCTGATATTTGCGCAGTTTGCCGTAAATTTTTATTTTTTCGTGATCTCATTTTAAAAGGTCAATAAGTTTAAAAAAAATATCGGTAAAAATTGTAGTCATGAATAGACTACAAATGTAGAAATCATTATTTACAAAAAAAAATTTCGTGGGGAAATTTTTTAATTTTTGGATTGCAGATCCAGATTGTGACAATAAGGAAATTTAACCATAACGTATGACAGACGGCACAGACCAGTTAACGGGTTAAAAAAAAGTATTCATAGTTCACCATGTTATAATTAAAATCGCTAATAATCTTTTAATAAAAGAAAAGACACTTTAAAAATTTTCTTGGCATAAAACCGCAAAGGTAATCATTAATAGTTAAATAAATAAACAAATAATTTAAAATATAATAGACGTATTCGAATATTTACCAAGATAATGAGTTTTCTGTGTTTCATGACCAAATTTCGAATGGAAGCTCTTTTACAAAAAGTTTCATCTCGCATTATGTACATGTGTAGAGATCATTTAAAGTTTTCGGTAAATAAATGCTATAGGACTAAGCAAGTTACCCTGCGCAATCAAACATCTAGCATTTAATACGGAATTTGTAATATATGCATAAATCTTTTTAATCGAAACACATACTTATTGCACTTCCTTTTTTTACAAAAACTTTTTCTTTACTGCGGATTGTGAGTCTAATTAAGTTAGTTAAAGTATGTTGTAAATCTAAACAAAATACAACAAACAAACAGAATCTATTAAGTAATGAATTTAACACACTGAATATTATCAAATCCTTTCTTAAAATAATGCTTCATAATCTCAGATTATTTTTTTTTTATTACGAGAGTTCTTCTTCATAACTTAACCAATCGAAATAATAAGTAAAAAGACATGCAAACAACAATTTTTAAAAATTACCATTTAAAGACTTAACATTATCCATCAACCTTTTTAATATGATAATTTCAATTAACAAACAGTAAATGTTTCAATGATCCCCATTATAAAGAATTTAATTCAATAATTAATATTCCCTTCAAAATTCTTATAACGAAATATAAATAGAAATTTTGATTAATTCTAAAAATTCTATCCGATATTTAAAATGAAAATATAAATTATGATCAAGTTTATCTGCTCACCTAGCCGGAAATTTAATTTTTATTAATTTTTAATACTATCATTTTCGAATTTGAAAAAGAACGACATTTCTAAATTTTGAATCGAGCTTGATCTAGTTAGTATAGACATATCGCATATACACGTGACATATTCGGAAAGTTAAACTTTTTCCCGCTTTTATAAAAAGTTAGCTAGCAATACACACTTTTCCAAAAGTTCACATTAATAATGTAATCTCCAATTGGATATTATTAAATACCTTTATTGGCCAATCCAAAGGAGTATTCTTGTATTTCCTTGTAACGATAAACATAAATTATATATATTAATACGTCAATCATGTATAAAGTCGGTTAATTTCCTTGGTTAAAATGATCCTTAAAAAAATCATAAAATACCTCCTCCCCCTTTTTCAAAATACAAATTTTTTCGATACATTTTTAAATATTAAAAAAAAAAAATTTCAATAATAATAATGGCCGAAGATTCATTTGATGAGGGTTTAATCGGCTTCTTCTACCGCAATCATTCATATTGCGATTGGAGAGTAACTATGTCATGCGAAGATGGTCGAATATTTGAAACATTATACACATTAAATCTTGTTATAATAACTTTGATCGCAATAGTATGTATAATATTACTTTGGTATAGAATTAGTCGTCAAGGATGTACTTTACTCTCTCCTAAAATACCTGGAACTGGTTTCATTAGACCGAATCCTGTTGAAGGATTTTTGGTTTGGGCGATACTTTGGTTAATTGGTAGGAACGCGTAAATTTAATGCTGCGCCTTGTAATAGAATACTGCGCCAATATTCATTTATTCTTTTTAATCCATAGGACGAATATTATTCATTCTTATTTTATGGTCAGGTAGATTCGAGAATAATTATTTGGCACTAGATAGTAAGTATAATTACTAATAGAAAGAATATTTGTTAATATAAATAATGAAATTTAATAATTTAATACCAATATAAACTCTATCTCTATAATTAGCATTTCAAGAAATGGTGAATATATTAATTTATTATTATAAATTTAAAGTTTAATTGTTATCAATACTAATCATTAATTCGATTATTCTATTTTTTTTATTAGTTTTGGACATGCGGCATAATAGGTTAATATAATTACTTCGTTCGACCTAATCTTTTCTCCCTTATTAACGGTTTTTTTCGACCGATTTTAGGTGGAGCGTGGTTTGTTGTTGGAACATATTTACAAATTGGAAGTCATCTAAATTCGAAACAAAAACCATGGCGTCCTAATAATAAATTATCAGATGGATTTCTAATAATGATGACAATACTTACACCATTAACGATATGGCCAATCACAATTATGAGCGGATATTTTAGAGCGAATAAAAATTTGAAAGTAGCGGAAATATTGATATCAACAAGATACTTATTATGGGGTTTATGGTGTGGAGTTGGTGCTATAGGAACAATTTATTTTGGAAAAGAGTTGTTAAATGTTTTAAGTTATCATATTTCTCTTGCAAAGCAAAGCAATCATATTACTATTAGAAGGGTAGAAAGAATGCAATCAGGCTTAGAAAAAATTAAATTTACTTTATGTATAATATTATCAACCTACATATATTATCTTATATATTGTCCAATTACTTCAGTGTTTCGCGTATGGATAATTACTCATTCCAAACCATTGAACATTTTTATGTTTGTAACTTACGCTTTTTTTAATCCTCTTTGCATTATATTTGTTGTATCTACTATAACCATAAGGTATTTTTGTCTTTTGTTTTTTTTTAAAAAAAAATCATTTTTACGCGTAGAAAAATAATATATTTTTTCTTTTTTTTTTTTTTTTTTTATAATATATTTTTTCTTTTTTTTCTTTTTCTTTATAGAATAATACAAGGTTATAAAAGAGAATCACCAACCAAAACAATAACAAAAAAAATAGGTGAAAATAATAATACTACTACCACTAATAATAATTCTCTTCATATAAAGCAATTAAATGATACTAGCACACATTTAGCTGCTAATAACAGTTTGCATAGAAACCGGGTTGCACAAGAAATACCTGAATTAGATTCAATTACTTCAGCGATCGCTAATATGGACCAATATCAATTTGATGATCTAGTTGCTTACACTCAATATAATACCAATAATAATATTTCTGATCATGTTAATTCCGTTGATTTAAATAATAATGTTAAAATGCAGATTGTTGAAGAGATTGAAAAAATTGATTCCGGATCTGGCTTCAATGAATTAAATGAAGAAAAAAATCATTGTATATTGATCATACAGCCTGAACGAGTTGTTGTTAGACCTGCTTCTCCTACTATTCCTATTTTTCCAATTAATCAATAATGATAATTATAATATTTTTTTTTTATTGTATTTAGAATATATTTTTCATTTGTATATTACTAGATTTAGATTGTTTTTTTAGGCTATTTCTATTTTTTAATTAATCGATATTAATAATAATAATGTTGTTATAATAGTTTTTTTTTATTGTGTTTTAGAATATATTTTCATTTGTATATTTAGATTATTTTAATATATTTTATCAATCAAAAATTCGATTGAGAATTAATAATATATATAATATTAAAATTTCTTTTAGTATACAAAAAAAAATGTAAGGTACTCGGATATTGCGTATATAAATTAATAACTAAAAAAAAAATTTCTAAATTTTCGAGAAAAAGAAAATAATGAGTGACCTAATAATCGATATTGGCTAATAGGATTATCTTCCAACTTTTATAATCTTAGTATAACATTAAATAAATGAAATTATTTCAGTAAATGAAACAGGGTTACCGGAAATATTCGAAATCGAATCGAGGAAATTCTTGGTTTTTACTCAAATATTTGAATATTCGATTAGATTGGTCAAAATGAAAGAACAATAATTCCAAATAATGTATTTCAATACGATAATGGTTCCTAAAAATATATATAAAGAAGAAAATAAAATAAAGAAACAAATAATAACGAAAAAAAATTTCAAAATATTGTGGTGGGTTAGCTATTTAAATATAAAAAATATATGTATAATAATGTGACGAAGTACATATAATACACGTAGTTGCAAACAACAATAATAAAATAGAATAAAATAAAATAAAATAATAAACTGACGGAACCAAAAATGTTCAGGCTAACGTGTTATAAAAATAATAATAAAATAATAAAATATGTATATGTATATATACTACAAAAACCCATCCGCCAATGAAAACCCTTTTTTGTAGGATTTTATGATGAACTTAATCTATCAAAATTTTCCTCTAAAATAAAGCTAATAAAATAACAAAATATGAATAAGACTGAATAACAACATACATTGAACTGATCCATATTTAGTCCCCCTTTACCATGAAAAGTTATCCATACCTATACCACAAGTCCATAAAGTAAATAAAATAATCGTAGAAAAAACGGCATTAAGGGACGCTACACTGTATTATTAAACATATCTTCACCATATTCTGATCCAGCATGACTGCCACCAGGACTTGTACAATAAAGCGAACTGCTAGCATCCATATCGTCATCTGATAGATGTGCCATTGGTGAACCCGGCGAAGGACTTGGTGGTAAAGGTGTGTTTACGGCCTGATTAAAAGAAAATGAATTAGGCGAGAGTGGTGGCACTGTACTAGACAATATTGAGTTTCCCAAAAAGGGACTCGTAGAGAGTTGAATGTTCAATGGGCTTTGTCCATGTGGACTGTTTTGATTAGATGATTGACTTGCTATATTAGTGTTTACCGTCAACGGCGTCGGCGGACGCTGTGGCATTTGATGCACTCCTTGTTGTGATAAGTTTAGAAGGAAATTCATATTGTGATTGTTCTCCGGTGATGTGATATATATCGGTGGCCGTTCAGGTTCAGGTTTGATTTCAAAATTATCAAAGTTTAATTCAAACGGAACTTGAAAAAAAATAATAATGATTTTATTATTATTATAAATATATTAATAAATATTTTATCTAATCTTATTTTATTATTTGTTGACCCACTCTCATAATCTCTGATTCATACACCATAAACTCACGTGTTGCCGTCGACCCTTGACTCTGCATAAATTCCCACATTCCTTTCATCCAATGTTGCTGCATAGACTGTTTTCGTTTTGTATCCGCCAAATCCCTCATAACCTCGGCAAAATTTTCTTGTAATTGTCTAATTTGCTGAATTAATTCATTTTGTGCAACTTGCATCATAGCAAGATGTGCATGTAAATCTCCCGTTTCTCGTCGTAAAGTCTCTGATTCCATAGCTTTTCTTTTAATATCATCCAATAAATCTGGACGACCGCGCAAAAACTTTGGGTGAGAAAATTCCCAAATTTGATTTTCTGCTAATGTACGATGTCCACGAGGTGATTTATTCACCTTATGAAAACCATACCTAAATTAATATAAAACAAAAAATTAATAGTAATTTTAAATTTAAGAAGATATATAAATAAATTTAACTTACATATTTAGTTGACGAACAAAGCTAGAAAAATTATTGTGTTTAAAATGCTTTGGTAAGACGTCACGAGAAAACTCCATAATATTACATACTATGAAGGACGACCCAGTATAATTCCAAGCGATAAGATGTTGATATTGTTTGTCAACGACCATACTGAAGATCGGAAAAGCATATTAATATATTTATCAAAGAAAGAAAATAAAGATTTAAATTGAAAAACGATTAGCCAGTTGCAAACCAATTTACCTTGATTCTTGTTATGCAACAGCTTTAGTTTTAAACTTAACTTACTTGTATAACTTGTGAACAAAAGTGTTGCTACTCATCTTAACGGGTTGTGAGGAAGGCGGCTGGAGGGACATGAGGTTCTGATTTTGGTATTGCGAATGTGGTGTAGTAGGAGTTGTAGGTGATGAGGGTGAGGATAGTTGATACGCGCTCATCTGTATAATCGTAAGCTTTACCAATTTACTAAACTCAAGAACCTATAAATAAATTGCGAAAAAATTTCCCTCCCTAAGATAAACGGAATTAGTCTTTTATACTTTGTGTGTTTGTGCTATTAACGTAGTGACCTGGTACCTACCAATTTAAGAGTTAAGCAAGGCGGATTTCTTTTAAAGTTGGTAACACTGAAAAATCCTCGGAGACTTTAGTCCTACTATTCTTACTACTATTTATTACAATTGGTAGCACTTTGTATTCAAACACAATTTTACGATACACAAAATACATAAGTCAACGGTAACTTGAAATTTACCAGGTTTTTTGTTTTTTTTTAAAAAAAAAAAATATATTTGAAATATTTGATGTAAATAAAAATCATCCATTGTTAATTAATATAATTAATAAAAGCTGGTCATTTCAATCAATATCTACTTATACCTAAATAGGCTTTATTTTTTCTCCTAATTGCTAAATCCACAACTTCTTTCTAATTCGTGTGTTGAATACTGTTGATACTTGATACCATAAATGGATAATAAATAATCACGTGTATATATTTTTTTAACTAAATAATTTCCGAACCAATCATGGTAATTTATATTATTTATATTTCAAATCACAGTTATTCTTTCAAATAACAAATGCGTCAATGATGGATCAAAAGATGGTCTTTACCATAAAGTTATAATGAAGGCACTGTATTATTATTTTACATACGAGAACTTGTTCATGGACTTAAAGCTATTGGAGGTACTGAAGGTATAAATTGTAAATGAAACTTATTCAATTTGCAAATGCTTCACCAAAAAGAAAAAGAAAAAATTTTTTATTTCATTATGATTTAGTTGATTCTCGAGGCATTTTTTTATCAGTTATGAATTATGATTGGGTAATGTTCGGGATGCCAAAATTTTATTTCTATATAATAGATTGTTCCAAATGATTTTTGAATTGGAGATAGCTCCACCCCGATTCTATATGTATTAATTATATCACTATTAGCAAATTCGAAGTTGACTTTGATGTCGGAGGCATAAATCACAAATTATTCAAGATAACCATTTATTATATTGATTACATTGTTTTTAATTTAGATGAGTGCTGGCTTTTAATCTATTGAGAAGGCATGTTTGATAAACGCATAAAAAATGGGTAAGTACTTCTCAAAGTTTATCTCGTTCCATATTCGTTGATGATTTGCGACACTATGCTATCGGAAAAAACACTACTAACTTGTGTCATAAAATTTCTATAAATAGAATTAAGATAATTGGCTTATTCGGTTAAGAAAATTAATGCTGCTGATGGGAACTTACGTAAAGGAACTTTGTTATATAGTATCAATTGATATTTGGTGCAAATAATATTAGTTGCATGTTGCTGGTGATTTTTTTAAAAAGTAGGGGATGAGGCTAAGAAGCATGCTGATCGCCTCTGAGTACATTTAAAGCGAGTATTATTTCTTTTGAAAGGATTGCAACGATTTCCTATCTATGATTAAAGAGGACAACTACATATTGTCTACATGATTGTTGAGACTATTCAAAGACAATAAATGTTTTTTTGCCCATAATTAGTGGAGATAACTACATATTATCTCCTTGATGATCTAATGATTGTTGTGGTTCCATAAGAGTAATATATATCTTTTTATGAAGTAAAGCAAGCTATGTGTTATCCTTTTTCATGATTATTGTTCTATTTTGCAACAAATTATAGCTAAAACATTTTGCATTTTCTTTTTAAAACAAAGAAACATCATGATAAACCTGAGGTTAATATCTTTTGGAATACAAAAACCAGACAGAATAATTAAAATCTCAAAGGTAGATTTCCAGTAAAATATTACATAAAATATGTCCATTTTTATCCATATTAGATTAGAGTAAACGGTAATGTAAAATTTTGATTTTAATAATAAATTAAATATTAATCTTATTTTTTTTTGCATCTCTTGTTTCTGCATCTATTTTCTTTTACAAATACAGATTAAAATTTTACAAATGATTTAAAAAAACCTTTAAAAATATACAGTTATAGTTTCATTTAAAAAAAAAGTTTGTTATATAAATTATTATGTTTTTTATAATAAACTATTATTAAAATTTAAAAATTTTTAAGTTTAGAATATCTAGAATTCATTATAAAAAAATTTATTGTAACCAGTTTTAATTATTAGGATCATAGTACCTTCCTATACATAGTATTACTTTTCTTTATATGAAAAAATAATACATTTTCTATTAATAATATTATTTTAATTAAATATATCACATAACTGATTTGTTGATCAATGTTATAGATATCATGAATAGCATGAATAATGACATAATATAAATAATAGACATAATTGATTTATTTGTTATACTGTATTTATTATATTTAGTAGTTATTATATTTATTTTATTAGTTATATTTATTATATTTGTATGTTATTATTATATTTTTATTTTATATAAATAAAGCTTCAACTCAATGAAAATTGAGTAAGTTTTTCTGTTAATAATTATTTCCTTTATTTGTGACTATTACCTAGAAATCTGACATATATACTGGTACTAATAATAACATGTCTGATTGAAAATATTAGTATCTTTGATTATTTAAATAAACTTAATCCTTTTACTTATCCATATACACTTTGTTAATATTTGCTAATGTTAAAGAACTGACATTAATATTATTTATAATAAAAATTCAAGTTATAGATTTGTTAATATAAGATTAATCCTTTAATTTAAACAAAATATATATCAGATTTATGATGTAGATATATAACAAAAAATCATAAAAAAAAATTTTTTATATTAATATACAACTTTTAAAAGTTAGTATTTTAAATCTCTATTTTTTTGAAAAAGTACTATATCACAACTTAATATATATTTAAGAATATAATTTTTTAAAATTTGCAAAATACTTAAAATATTATAATATATAATATATATTAATATATATTTAAATTTCTATTTTTATATAATTATTATAATTATTATAAAATAATTGACTTTTTAAAAAATTTTAATATTTATCTCAAGTGAAAGATACTTTTTATATAATAATAATAATAAATAATATAATATTAAAATAATTATTTTTATTATAAAATATTTAATTATTTAATTATTTATATAATAAAAATAAATAATTAATGAAAAAAATTATTTTTCATCCTAGGATAAGATCAGTTATTGCTTAGAATCCTGGATAATTATATATAATGTGAAGAGAAAAAAAAATGATAAAATTTGAGAAAATTTATTTTACTTTTATACATATTATATTTAAAAACTTTAAAATTTACTCAAATTTTTATATACTAAATCAGTAAAAAAAATATTTTATTTGAATAAATTGGGGGCTACTTTCCCTGCTAATCCTTATGCATATTTCTTTGAAAATATTTTGGAAAGAAAAGTTGCTCTTTTTGCTGTTTTATACTAAAAAAATGGTCTTTTAGTCTTAAGAAAAGTTGCTCTACGTTGCTGGAATTAATTAAAAAAGTTTAAAAAGTTTAGAATATAGTCTTTGGCACACCAAATTTCTTCACAAGTCAGGTTCATAATAACTTTCAGTCACTTACGTCTTTCTCTAAGTTGATACCCAAGGGGTCATTTGGTATTCTAAGATATCTTTTACATATACAAGATAGATGGGTTGACTTGTAACTGCTTTTAGTAAATTCAGGAGCAGACCTAATATGAAGTTTCTTTAAAAGTTTAGCATTTTTTGCAAAATTAACATATAGGCTTAGCATAGCAAAAAGAGGTTTTTTTGGCATTTAAGTTTGGTAAAAAAATTTCTTTTTTTATAATTTATAATTTCTTTTTTAGTAGTGAAAAGGTGGTAGAATATCATTATTTTGAAACTCATGAAGACAAATACCAAACTGGTTGGATTCTGTATCATTATTATAGGAGGAAGCTTAAATCTGTCCTTAACTTGATGTACTTCCTTAAACTTAGACATTTTATTAATTTTCAGGCGGAAGATGAGGGAGTATCCAAAATTTTATTTGACAGCCGATCATCTGTTAATGATTGGTTCCTTTATTATAATACATTCCTTAGGTTTTAGTTTTACAGTGATGATTCCTTTTTTAGCCTCTTAAGATAACATCATAATTAGTGTTATTAGAAAAACAAAAAAAAAAGTTAAAAAAATGCAGAAGACATAAGTACATAGTCAGTTTACATTAAAGTAGATTTTGGTGTAAGTAGTATGTTATTAGGTATTATTGTTTGTAATAAGTATATTAAGGATAAAGATTTTTCAATAAAAACAAGCTGGACGGTCATGGTGCTGAAGCGCAAATTCACTCTTTGGTAAGCAATCGGCTTGATTCTTAGGAAAATATCTGATGATGTCATAAGAAATTGGCCTATTATAGATTACTACTATCAGGGTAAGTAAGGAGACTAGGTATTTGCTGATGGCCTTCAGATGAAACAGTATAAGCAGTCAACTTAATTTTTCTAAAGCAACTGTTAGGATGACTTGATAATTCTGATGGAATAGAGGAATAAAATTAAATTAGTTTAGTTTCTTTATTTGTATTTTAGTAATAGATATTTTTAGTAGTTTTTCTTCCTAAAGGTTGGCACTATTAGCTAGCTTCTTTAAATCTTTTTATGCATTCTGGATGTTCTTTATCCTGAAAATTAGTACTAGCATCTGATTTTTAAAATCTCATTAATATTTCATGCTAGTTAGAAGATCCAAGTATCTTGTGAAAAGATTCAGATGAACTGGGCAAAAGATATTCCTTTTGACAGGAAGATTCAGAAGAACTGGTTAAAGGATTATTTTTGGTGTTTGGCACTAGAGATTCAAAGCATATCTTATCTAAAGAGATTTGGTAATGTAATCTTATTCTAAAGATCTATATAGTATAAATGTGACAAGTTGGGTATTTTTACTTCAAAATAGAATAAGAGAGCTTATCTTGGCATAACTATTATTATTTCCTTTATACTTAATGTAAAAACTATTGTATTCTCAATTTAATAAACTTGTTTAGTCAACTTGTCTTCAAAAAAAAAAAAAAAATTTTATTTATTTTTTTTTCTTTTTAATTAAAATAATGTAAAATACAAGTTAAAATGCTATTATTAAAAAGTATTTGATGAATCTAATATGCATTAAACTGTAATGTATATATACAGTATTTGTATATGATTTTTCTACTTAATATCTCAAATAATAAGTATTTGTTTTAATAATAAACTAGGGAAACGGAAACTGTTTAAGTCCATCACGGTATCAAGATTAAAAATAACAAATTATTTGTTATATGCATTAAGTATTATGTAATCTACACAAGTGTCATGCAAATGACACGACCATGGCACAAGTGTTATGCCATTACGCAATCTTCTTTTTTAGTATATTTCAGGGGTATTTTTTAGAAAAGTGTTACATAATCATGATGCATTTTCAATAAAGGAAATAAAATTGATGTTTGTGATGGGGATAAAAACGGGAGGATAAAACATTTTTTGTTAAGTCATTACAGTAAATAGTCCTTTGTTAACGCTCTGGACAATAACAAAAATATTTATATTCTTCATCATACTTTAAATAAAACAAATTATACTACAAAATTTTATACACTTTAATAGATATATATATAATCAGATTAACATCATTTATGAGGGTTTCAATATATGAATAATTATTTTCAGTTAATATATAGTAATAAATTACAAGTATTTATACAAGAAATATTTCTTTATTAGTTAATAATACTAAAAAATATTTATCATGCAAATTAAAGAAATGTAATCTAAAACTATAAATATTTAATTAATTAATATAAGTAAAAAATTAATAAATTTAGTTAATTAATTATACTTACTGCAATTTAGTAATTATAATTCCCATAAATTTTTTAAAATTTTATTAATATTTTCAAATCTTTTTCTAATAACTTATACAACTATTTTGCTAGCAATAGATGGATTAATTTCTGATAAATTATAATCTCTTTCTTAAAATTGTAATCAATTTATTTTTTTTGAAATATAAGCCTTGTGATATTTTTGGCATAGATGTAATATATCAAAAATTATATTACTATTTATCTAATATATTGAGATTATTATTATAGATTTATTAGATAAATTTGTTATTTATTCACAAATATCTATTAAATTCTCATTTGTATTATTATGTAAATTTAATTCTGTAAGATTTCACATTATTTTAGCAATTTGTATTATAACTTTTTCTTCACATTAAAATTTTTTCATTAAATTTTTCTTAATTGGTATTATTTCATTTATTAAATAATCAGTTGGAGATAATGTTAACTCAAAGTTTAATACAATTATTATAGAAATACATTTTACTAAAATATTTGCTTCTTTATATATATCATTAATAAGAACTTTAATTTCATCATCTGTAGGCCAAATTTTTAGATTTGGTTTTAAATCACTGATATTTTTTTTTAAAATAATTCCAAATATAACTTATTAAAATTTTTATAAATAAGAAATTAATTATAGGATATTACAGTACTAATTTGCATTTGAAGTGAGTTGACTATCATCCAGGTAATTTCATCTTTATTATCCTATCATGTAATTTTTATTATTTTTTAATGTGTTACAAAAATAATTATATAAATTTGATTTTTTTAAAGTATTTAAAATTAGGATAAATCAAAAATTAATGACTTTATTGATTAAACAATAGATAATTATTATTGTATTACTATATTTCTTATTCTATTTCATAATCTTCCTCATCTTCCTTATTTTCTTTATCTACATCCCTTAATAATATTACATTTGCACTTTTTTCCATTTCACTTAATAACATAAGTGTTTCTGCTACATCATTACTTACTATTCTTGCTATTATACAAATGGATATCAAAATTATATAGACACATGATTATTCCATCATCCAGTAATTCAAATTTGGCAAATAAAGGTTTATTGAATGTGTTTCATCATGACGAGTTGAATGATAGTTAGCTCATATCTCTAGCATCAATAAATTATGAGATAATTGTCAGAATATCCAATTTTTTTTAAATTAAAAATTTTGGCTAAAACATGTTTATGATATTATCTTGCCATCTAGTAATTCAAATTTAACGAATAAAGACTCATTGGATATATATCATTTAGGCAAATTAAATAGAGATTAGATCATATCTTCAGGATTAATAGATACAAAGATATATTTAAAAAAAATATTTTGGATATTTTAACAATTATCTCGTAATCTATTGATACTAGAGCGATGAGCTGACCGCCATTTAATTTATATTAATGAGACAAGTCTTTATTCGTAAAATTTGAATTACTGAATGGTAAGATAATTACAAGTAGAACTCCGATCGGTAATGGTAATTACTGAACTGAACTGATCAGTTTCAATATCAGATCGGTATCAGTTTTGCGATTTACCAAACTGAATCCTTTGGTAAATATACCGATCAGTTTCAGTAATTTTGGTATCAGTATCAGTTTTGTGATTTATTGAACTGATTTACCGAATACTGTATATATATATATCAGCAATCTAAATCGATTTTATCAATATTTTTTTTAATCTCTTTTTTTTTCATACTTCCTTTTTTCTCCATACTTTTCTTTTCTTTGTAATTTTTAATTTTAATCTTAATTTTAATAATAATGACATTAATGACAACTGAAGAGGCAGTAGACAATAACCAAAATGAACGTGAAGCAGAACCAGATATAAATATTGAAAAAATAAATACAAGGAGTAATACTAAGCGTAATTGGGCTTGGGCTCATTTTGTATTTGATGAAGTAATAAAAAAAGTATGTTGCAATTACTGCAAAACTTTAATAATTTGTAACAAAGGCAGCACTTCGGGTTTGACAGGTTACCTAAAAAATAAACATAATCTAANGAAAGAAAAAAGTCAACAAAGACAAC